>PVLD010002057.1:0-177832 GCA_004027595.1 Dinomys branickii
CGAAGTGTGTGTTCAGGCTAACACATACAGATATACACTATTAATCTAATATCCTGTCTTCGATTATTGCTTAGCATTAAGTGATATAATACAATAGTAGAACCATGTTAGCCCTCCTGCACATATGTATATTCATATATATTCCTCTATACATACATACATACATTTTTGTCTTTTTCTTTTCTCCTTTCCTTCTTCTGCCCATCAGGGATCCTGCTTCTCTGCTGGCAGAGCACCTGGGAAGAACATGAAGTTAAGGCTGAGGGGAGAAAGGGCAACATTTAGAGGATTTGAAATATGACTCAGATGGGCGGAGTCATTGGGGGGAGAAGTGGGATGTCTGAGAGGACAGTTTAGAAAATTGCCCCCCAACCCCGTGGAGTTATGGTAGGTGAGAAGCCTGAGAGAGGCAGATAGATGGTTGAAGCCTGCAGATCTTCAGTAGGGTAAAAACATGTAAGTATGAATCTTACGTAGTTATATTCAATTAAATTAAGGAATTGGGTGTTAAAATTCAAGATGCCTCCCTATTTTTCCCTTTTAAGAGGGTGTCACTAGCCTAGAAAGGAGAAAATCGAGTCACAAAGTCCTAGGACTCAGGAATGTAGAGCCCTGCATAGTCTCAGGTCTTTGCCCGCAGGATTTGGAGGCTGCCCATCAATGTAAGAATCTGGTTTTCTTCCTCTCAGAGACGTAGGCCTGACCTTTCTTGCCCAGTCAAACACTGGCCAATGTTAGACCCTTAGCTTCATGGTATTTTGGATGCATATTTCTTTAGATATGAAAAAGGTATTTTTGAAAGATTCTTAGCGTGTTACACTTGCTTTATTATTTAAGATTGATTTGTATCATAAAGTAGCTTTTCTTACAGTTCACAATGCTCTTTAATGATTGCCAAGAAAAGAAAGACTTGTGTTACCTGTGATCTGTAGGCATTTCGGGCTCTTGCTGGTGCTTGTGACTTTGCTAATGTGTGTTTCTCATGACAGGTTAACCTGTCCCCTGAATTCGGCAGTGGTTCTGGCTTCCTATGCAGTACAATGTAAGTCACGAAGGGAGTGTTGTTCTGGTTGAGCAGGTCATTCTGACCAGTGTATTGAGATGTATTTTCTGCTGACCAAGCCACTCCTTCCCAGGAATCCTGTGGGGCAGCATATCTCTGGCTGCCCAGATGGCCTTACTTCTGCCCTGATTTTCTCTCTTCCAGCTTGGGGATGTTGGGTTTAGGGAAGTGGTGCAGGTGACAAGAGCTGATGAACTCCGCGGTGGTGTTCTTTCCTCAGGGAGTCTGTCAAACACTAGGCAGCTCTCACACATGGCATTTTCCACAGCCTTTGCCCGGGTATTTGGATTTGATCTCCACACAAACCCCAGTGGAACAATATTTACACTGGTCACCTCTTATAAACATGGAAACCGAGACCCAGCTAGGTTAAGGAATTTGCTGGAAGTCACCCCTACTGCTTGGTGCCTGCCTGAAACACTCCTGAGATCTTACGAATTTATTTTTAGAATTTCACTATAGCTAACGCATTGTATGTGGGCCTATTAACAGCACTATCCAATGGAAATGTAATGTGAGAGCTGCATATGTAATTCCGTTTTCATTAAAGGAGGTAAAATGAAATAGGTGAGATTAATTTTTAATGATTTATTTAGCCCAGTGTATCCAAAGCAGTGTTTTAATATATAATTAATTGTAAAAAGTATTAATGAAATTTTTAACATTTGTTTTCATACTAAGTCTTTGAACCAGTCTGGATTTTACACTTAGAGCACATTTCTATTTGGAACAGCCACATGTGGCTCATAGGTACCATTTTGGATAGTTAAGTACAGATATAATTTTCCATTAAAGGTGGGTTGAGCTGGAGTAGAAATTTACTTGATCAGTCAGCAAAACTATGTATTCTATGTCAGGTCCCGTAGTAGATGATGATCGTGTATAGTAAAGAAGGTATGTTGTTACTAACCCTAAAAGAGTGCATAGTCAGACAGAAAGCAAGTAGAATATCATGTCATAGTTAGCTGTGCAATGCTAGTATATCAACACTGAATAACTTTGTTGTAGCTCAACACTTAAGAAATCCTGGTACCTTCTCATAAGCCCAGAGTCCTCTTGGTCTGTTACTCCCTCAACTGAATGCTTGTTACAAAATTAAGGATAAGATGGACAGGTGTTGGAGCAACATTGGCCAAAGTATTTGTGCTCCTCTGGTTTCAGAAGAAGCAAATAGTCAAAGAAGGATATCAGGATTTACTGAGGTGCTCCAAGGCTGCCTCCTCCCTTGGCAACAAAGAACAGAAATGAGAGAAGAGCCAGGTAGCTGGATGAGCAGCTCTGCGTGGGCCCAGGGAGTGGGAGAAAGAGGCTGTTAGGAATGGGTGCACCGCTACACAGTCAACCTGTGTAGGCAAAACCCCGTGTTAGTCTTCATCTCCCCTGCGTTTTATCCTCCACAGTGGGAAACTTGGATTTCCCAGTGGGGCCTGGATGGGTTTGACAGTTCCCATCCCCCTATGGTACATGTGGAACAGACCTGACCATATTGCAGTCGTGTGGAAAATGGTGCAGTCAGCAGGCAGCTTGTACTTTGTGGACCTCTAGACCTTGTAGACCAGGCTCTGCCTGGTGGATCAGCTAAAGATTGAGCTTTGCAGATCACAGACAAGTTCATAGCTAGACCTTTGGGTCTGAGAGGCAAGAACCCTAGAAAGAAAACAGTGACACCTGTTTTACATGGTCTTCTCTGTCAGCCGCTTATGTGTCATTACTTCTGGGAACCTCAGTTTCTCACCTGTAAAATGATGTTGGCAGTGGATTGTGACAGCTTGCAATGTGGCTACTTGGTTCAAATTAAGTAACACCCTAACCTTAACCAGTGTGTAACTGAAAATTGTTTATTGTGGGACCATCCCTAACTGAGTCAGTGTGAGCGTGGGTTGAAGCCCTGGTACCCGGATCTTGGCTCCTCCTTTTGCGCTTGCATGACCTTGAGCTCTCACTTTCTGCCCCTGTCAAGTGTGTGCTCCATAGAGTTGAGTGAAGGTAAAATGAATGACTGTTTATGAAACTCTTAGACTGGTGGCTGGTGTGTAGCAAGTGTTAACCTCTTTGTGTATTTCCATGTCTGCCCCTAAGAGAGGTTTCTTAAAAATTTCCTATTGTGAATAATCAACTCTGTTTAGCAGAGTTCAATGTGAGAACCATATTTAAAACATTCTGTCTAGGAGTCAGGTCTCCTCTGCAAAACACTGATAAAATAACTAAAGACAGTCATTAGCACCCAAACTGCAAACTGGCTTTAGTGAAAATTTAGTATTATCAACGTGCTGGTCCAATCCTGGCTTGTCAAGCAAGCTGTTTTAAGTACCAGTTCCTTATAATCCCCCACCCTCAGTAAATAAATGTCTACATTTGCATACTTCCATGCTATAGTTCTGTAAGATTAATTCTCAAACACAAGACTACTGGGTCAAAAAGTATGCCTATATTTTATCTGATAAACTTCATTCAGTTGTTCTGAGATAGATGTTTAATATTTAAGTCCTACCAGCTAATCAAAAGTACATTTTCTCATTAGATAAAAAATAAAATGATCTGTAGGTAAAGTACCATGGTGGAAGATTGCTGATGGCTTTTGTCTCCAAAGCTTATGAGACAAATGTTAGGAATGTGTCTGTGTTGTATAAGCATGCTAGACATGACCTACAATAAGGGCCTCTGAGATCAAGTTAAAATAACAAGAAGGAAAAGATTCCCCCAACAGAACAGCTTGATAGCTCAAAATGCCATCCTTTGAGAACCTGGGGCAGACTCCCACTTTGCTGCCTAACATCAAATATTATCTGTCAGCCAAAAGAAAGCATGACACTTAAAATTCAAGGTACTTTGCACCTAGTTACTTATTTATTTCTGCTATAATTAACACTTGCATGTGTTGCTTCCCAGCAAATAGGAAAATGTATTACTGAGAAATTTGGTGCATCCTAGTAAGTAAGGGGACAAGAGTAGGGACTGTGGTCAGAGTTTAAGTTCCCATTTGGCAGCAGAGGAGCAGTGGCAGCGGCAGGTCCCTTTCTTCTGAGTTTTCTTACCTGTTCAGTGTGGATAAAAGCATTGCTCATTGCTGGGTTATGTTTGGCATCGAGTAGAATGGCATCGTTGAAATACCTGTGCAAAACAGCCCAGTGTTTTGCAAATGTTTGTGTGGTTGTTTAACTTTGTTTCCCTGTAGTGGTTAGCACGGAGAGCTTTGCATAGACTAGCTGCTTAAGATATCGAGGGAAAATCACGTAGCAGAAAAGTTCATTGGTTGTGTGTTAAGTTCCAAACGTTTACTTTGCTAAAGACAAAAGCTTGTAGTTCATGCTTGCGAAATGGCCCCGAGGTTGCAATTGCCAATAGGACGGATGAGTAGGTTGGAATCCCAGAGGGTCTTCATGAGCTAAAAAACCAATTGCCTTTAGGCTCAAGAAAGTCATTCGCAGCATTTAATTAGCCTTTGGGAACATCAGCAGTGGCCAACAACCACTCACAGCCTGGCATACAGGATGGGAGAGTAGTGGGACACTAACAGGGCTCTGCTTTTGACCCTGCTAAAAAGGTCCTGGAATAAGGGAAAGTCCTTTCTCCTTAGGACCTCAGTTGCCTTCCACTTAACATAAGGAGTTTAAGCAAAGTGATTCTGATGCTCTCCTCTCTTACTGTGATTCCCCGTAAGTGTACTACTGTACACTTGATCACACACACGCTTATCTGCCACACTTGTACTCGCATCCTGCGGTCTTAGTATTCCGTCTGCCTAACACTGATAGTCTGTGTGGGTCTCTTGGCTTCCTGCCATTTCCCTTCCACACCTGAGCTTCACTGTCAGCCTCCCTGCAGGTCAGGTCTGTCCTGGAGCCCATGCTGCTTGCCACATCAGGTACCCTCAAGAGATAGTGTGAGGAGGAAGCAGATCCCTGTGTGGTGGTGCAGATTTAAAAGAACAGCATGGAGAGGGCAGCTGAAGGGAATGGGGCTGAATAGATGGAGACAAGCACACGTGGCCCTGGTACCTGCCCCTTCGGCTTTGTGATGAAATTCTCCTAAGCGGCCACCTGGCTCACCCCCTTTCCTTCCAGGACTGGCTGTACGCATCACCATGGTGTACCCCACACTTTCCCAGTAACAGGAATTGCTTGATTTGGAAATCTGTATTGAATTGCTGCTCTGAAATTATCCTGAGTCCTCAAAAGCCTCCAGGCATTGAAGCCAGCTACAGGAAGAAATTGAAATAAACCCTTGGAAAAATCAAGGTTAAACATTTTGAGAAAGAGCTGAAATTGAGTCCCGTTTTGTTTGGCAAGAAAATGAAATATGAGATCAGTTGCCCATCAGAGGTCAAGGGAGGGCAGTACGTGTAGCTCAGTTGGAAGAGCACTCATCTAGCATGCAGGAGTCCTGTGGTTCACCAGGAAAGAACACCTCAGAGGTCAAGATTATCTGTTCACTCCTGTATTTTTATACAGCTAGAAGAACTGTGTCTTGGAGAAGAGAAGATGTCATCTCCAGGACCTGGCCAGGGTCCTTTTCCCAGTCTCAATCATCTAAACATACAAATCCTTTGAGTTCTGGGGGGAGCTAGGTTTACTTGTGTGGGTTGGGCACTGTACAACTCTGAAGAATACCTGTCGTATTGTAGACACCAACAGTTTTATGTCCACAGATAGCAGGAAGTCAAGGGAATCAAAGGAGAAGTACGGCTTGGTCCAGGAGCTCGTCTACAAATCATCCCTGGCATAATGCCCCTGTTCCTCTTCCTCCTGTATCTGCAGGTCCCGTACATGATTCCCCTGACAATCCCAGCAAATGTCTCCTGTCTTTTGACCTCTTATACACCTCCCTGATCCCAGGGTGTGGGTCAAATTGGCATTGATATCCTTTCCACCCTTATTTTCTCTCTGTCCCCCTCTCTCCCTCTCTCCTTCTCTCCCTCTCCCCCTCTCCCCCTCTCCCCCTCTCCTTTCTTGCTTTCCTTTCTTTCCTTTCTCTTTTCTTCCAGTGCTGGTAGCTGAATCCAGGACCTCATGTATGCTAGACAAGCACTCTACCACTGAGCTACACCCTCACCCCTTTTTTATTTTATTTTGAGAAAGGGTCTTTCTAAGTTGTGCATACTGCCCTTAAACTGAGAATCCTCCTGCCTCAGCCTCCCAGAGTGCTGGGATTAGAAGCCTGCACCACAATGCCCAGATCCCTACCCATTATTTGTAGAGCCAGTTGGTATGGTGCTATAGTAACTTGGGGCATGATGGACCCTATACAGTGCCTGGCATTTTCTCTTACCTTCTCCAGAGGCATTGAACCTGGGTGCTAACACCATCTCCCAAGGTCTGCTGGGTGTTGTGTGCTCGTATTTAGCCCTCAGAGGAGGTTCAGAGGAAACACTGCAGTCCTGTGGTGGTAGAACTTACCCCAAGGGTATTTCCAGTTCGTGTTTACCTGGCAGTGCTGTAGATGCTTGCAGATGCAGACCATGCTAAAAAAGCAAAACTGACTAGTTTTCCCCTTCTTCTATCCGAACAGCTCATTTTGGAGACTTTAATTCTTCCATACATCATCCAGGCTACCTTGTGGACAGCCAGTTCATACCAGATCAGAACGATGACTTCTTGACCAAGGTGGAATCTCTCCATGAGCAGCACAGGTGAGGGGTTTGGGTGGCCTGCTTTGGAAGCTTAAGACAGGTATTTTCAGACATTGCAGCCCCTTGTGTTTGATGTTGCTTCTCCTTCCTTTTGCTCACGGTCCTCTTTCAAGATGTCAGGGGCTTTTAAACCTTTGAGCTCTGGGGGTGGCAGGTATATTTGTATAACTGGCTTTTCTGTAAGTATAAAATCCAGTAGGCACTGAGCTGGCTGCTGTTTTCCTTTCCGGGATGTCATTGAAATTGGTTAATCCTTGAAGGAAAGGCCAGCTTTGAAATCTGATTGTCCCCCAAATGGACCCCACTGGAGAAACTTTTGAGCAGCTTACCACATTTTATAAAGCAGGGCAGTCCTTAAGGAATTGTTGAGTAAACAGATAAATGGACAGGTCCAGTTGGAGAAAACTGTTTTCTTCCACATAGAGAGGGCCAGGCTTTTGCAGCTGCCTCAGACAAGCCTCACCTCCAAGAAATTGCCAAGCACCTGCCTTCTCTTCCCTTTCCCATCCAACTCGAAGCTACTGTGACAGCTGTTCATGTCAGACAAGGTGCACGCTGACCCAGGAGGCCAGCTCTCAGGGGACCGACCACACTCTTCTTGGGAAGGCCATAAAAACATAGGGCAAGCGACCAGTGTACCTTCTAAGAAGGCTCTGCCAATCCTCTCCCAGAATTACTCCTCTAGCAGAAGTCAACGTCCTAAAATAGGACAGGGCCAGTGGTGTTTGAGGTTTGTGCCACTGCAGAAAGAACAGACAAAAGCAGAAAGCCCTGCAGGTTACCTGTTAATTGCTCTGTCTAGAATGACTAGAGTGGGGTCTGGGAAAGGCGATGGTCCTCTCGCCTGAAGAACAAGGAGAGAGACCTAGAATTGAAGACTAGATTGCTTAAGAGAAGTAATACAGTATATTAGTAGCGTTTGAGTAATGTGATCGTATTCTCTCTATTTTTGTAATATATAAAGTTGTTCATATTCCCTGTTTACTAGGCATACTTTGCGTTTTGTCTTGTCTTCTACAGTGGGCTAAAGCAGTCAGAAGCAGAATCGTGCTACATCAACATAGCTCGGACCCTCGACTTCTATGGAGTGGAGCTGCACAATGGCAGGGTATGTATCCCTCAGTTCAATTTTTTTTTTTAATTTACATTTTAAATTATAAAAGCTTGAAAACTTCTTTGATGATACTATTTCTTTCCCATTATGAAGTACAAGATCTTTTCAAAAATATTTGCAATGTTTAACTAATTTTGAATTTCGTTGGTCACTTATCCAATTACTTTTTTCATATTTGTCATTATACTTGAAGGTTTTTTCCTTTTAAGAGGTCAAAAGTCTAGACACATGTAGTTTTTCTAAGACTATTCCATAGTATGGCTGAACAGGTAAAAGAAATGTGTATAGATCCATTTTTCAAGTGACAGTTCAGTGAGATAAGGTTTTTACTACTTAATCCCAAGCATTGCTCAAATTAGATGTAGTTACTTAAATATGGTGGCTTTGCCAAAATATGAGTGCTGCCTGGGCATAGTAACACACACACATAACCTCAACTGCCTAGGAAGCTGAGGCAGGAGGGTCATGAGTTCCAGGCCAGAATGGGGAATTAGTGAGATCCTGTCTTAAAAGTTAAAAAAGGCTGGAGGTGCAGCTCAGTGATAGAGTACCTCAGAGTTTGATCCCTCATACCACCAAAAACAAGAAAAAGAAAATGGTGGCAAAATGATTGTGAAAAATAATAAATATTTAAATTGTTTGTGACTGGTTTATTAGAATTAACTAGTATCTATCACTGTAGAAGAAAAGACAAGATGCAAAGTATATCTAATCGGTACTGAGAAAATTTCTGTATTACTTTATATAGTAATATTAATATTCTGTATTCCTCCTAGTAATGCTACAAGGTATAGATTGTCATTATCCCCATTTTACAGATGGATAAACTGATACTCAGAGACTTGACAGAAGTCATAATTAGGTAGCAACTTCAGTAGATGGGCTCCAGCACTGTCTCATTATGCCTGACCTTCAGCAGTGACATACTGGCATCTTCTGCCTGTCGCTGACCCACATCAGACTCCAAAGAAAACAAATATTTGAACACCAAGTACTAGCCTTGTTCCAGAGGCTTTGATAAGAACCATAGAAACCTTGTCCAATTGGTATCTAACCATCCCCATTTCATAAATGAGAAAACAGGCTCATGGAAGTTGAATAAAAGTCTGAACTTTAAATCTAGATAATATTTTTACAGTTTATAGAAACTCATTCTGTCTCACTTCAGTACCATAACAGTCCTACAAGGAAAAATATACTGAATCATACCAGATACCATACCAACTTCAGGATTTGACTGTTTTTATTCCATTTGCAAATAATCTCCAGTAGAATGTTCCAGAGAATTTTATTCAGTGGTGAAGTGAGACTTTGTATTTGCCTAAGTTGATCGGTGCCTTCTCCACCCTGAGGACTGTCCAAAGAGTGACCCTTCGGGACTCAGGATCAGCTGCCTGACAGGCCATGGGAAATCACAGGATTGGGAGACTTGAGACCCAGTCCTCGGCCCATGAAACCCTTCATTTATTCCTGTGTTTGCTCTCTTTTTGTTACATCTGCTGATTCGTTCTTTCCTTGTACCGTGATTGCAGGTATCATGTTTAAAGGCAGAGCCCACCCTGTGCCAATCTGGCTTTGCTTTAAGCACATGACTTCGCTGGGTTCCTGTCATGAATCTCTGTGGACTTCTACCATGTCAACACTGTCAACGCTGCTTCCCAGCCAGTTTTTCTAACTCCCCTTGTTTATATTGCTGCTCATAAATGGTTTGTCCTGCAGCAGACGGGAGTGAACATTTATTGTACCACCTACACACCAGACCCTGTTCTAGAAGCTCCATATGCCAAACTCTGTTCTAGGTTCTTATAGTCTCTTAATTTCAGCCTGATTAAAAATGCTTCAAGGTGGATTCTATAATCTTTATTGTGCAAAAGGAAAAAACCTGAGGCCCTTCTGAGCCCAAAGCAGCATGGCTGGTAGGTGGCAGCCCAAAGGCTGGCAGGTGTAACCAACTCAAACTCAGCCCCTTTGTAATTGCAAGTATCTGGCTGGAAAATAGAAATGTATGTGACTCAGGGAAGGAACTGATTTATTTTTAAATTGTATTTGCTTGTACTTGAGTGGATTTAAAACAGCCTGTGAGCTCTGCTTTCTTTCTGTGTATCTGCAGTGTCTGCAGCAATGCCCGGCATGTGGACTCTTAGTAAATGTGGGCATATTGCATTTATAAGCAACATTTACTTCTTAATTTCATTTAGGGTCAGTTCTCCACCTATAGTTTTTCATCATCATATCATACTAACTACGGGCTTTTCAGTAATGGGAGTGGAGATTTATATAAAGCTATGCAGGGAAAAGGCCTCTCTGATTTTAATATGGCTCTCAGATGCTAAGTGTTGAGCATTTAACGCTGTCTTTTTAAGTGATCTTTGTGGAACGAATTGGTTTGTCTGGCAACTTTCTAAACCACGTTTTCAGACAGGCTGTGTGTGTGTGTGTGTGTACACGCACGTGCATTACGTATGTGTGTATGTGTTCACTTTAGAAGAATTTGATGCTAAGTACTTGGATTTAAGTAGCTGATAAGTGGAGATTGTTGCCTCTGTTCAGTCATATTTTCCCCTTTAGAATTAATACATGTTGTTATTTATAAAGAAAAGTGTTTTAATGTTACCAGAGGGCAGAGGCATGACTGTAGCACACTGTGAGCCTGCTATTTTCCTTTTTACAGGATCTGCACAATTTAGAGCTAATGATTGGAATTGCTTCTGCGGGCATTGCTGTGTACCGAAAATATATTTGTACAAGTTTCTATCCTTGGTGAGTGCAAACGGTTCCAATTATTGTTTGAATCATGCTTTAAAAATATGCTGAGAATAAGAACAAGAATAATGTTACCTCTAATTTTAAATTTTTGTTTCTAAAGAGGGAATGGAAATCTCCCCATCCCAAGTTCTGACTTCTTTGTTGTTGTTTTGTTTTGGTTTGGTTTTTTTGGGATAGGGTCTTGTTGTGTAACTCAGGCTAACTTGAACTCACTATGTAGTCCAGGCTGGCCTTGAGCTCATGGCAATCCTCCTGCCTCAGCCTCCTGCGTACTGGAATTAAAGATGTATGCCACCATGCCCAGCTACGTTCTAATTTCTGACTTTTGGGATTAGATCCAGATTCAGTACTTGAAAAATTAGTTTGGTTTGGCTGGCTGCTGCGTTTAGTGTGTCAAACTGGAGTTTGGAGAGAAGTTGGAATTGAATATGTCAGGCAATCAGAGCTTTCTTCCAGGAAAACACTACCAAATAAACTACCTTTTGGAATGACCCTGCAGGATAGGGGCTGGGCAGATCCACCAGAGAGGCCGAGTAGAATGAGTGTGGGAAGCAGCAGGAGATGCAGAAACAGAAGCGCGAGCGTAAAGAAAAGTGTCTGCAAGGAAAGATGTTAGGGTGAAGGGATGGAGATTTGGATGCCAGATGTGAGCTGTGCAGTATTTGATGCTTAGGTCTGCGTCTTGGCAATGTGGAACGTTGTGACTTGGGTTTGAAGACGTTCATCGCAGCCTTCCTCATGACGGGAAGAAACCCCATAAATAAGTTCAACTATGGAGGTGATAATCATCATAGCAGCTGTCATCAGGGAGTGGCCGTGGTGTCTAGGTCACGTTACTCCCTATTTTATTTGATTTCTCTCATTTGAACATGGAACAGGCATCTTTATTACCCTCCATTTCAGAGGAGGTTCAGTAAGAGCCTGTGCAGGGTCACGGGGCTCCGGATTGGTATAGTTGAAATTCTTACCCAGAGTCAAGCCCTGGTGCCTATACTCTTACTGTCACTAAAATTTGTATTTGTGGGGAAATATTTAAGTAGGATACAGACGTAGAAACACTGGTTTTTTCAGTTAATTTTACAATATGTCCACCTTCTAAAGCAAACACATGTCATAGCCCTATTCCATTTCAGAATAAAATCAGTGTAATAGGCAACAGGGTCTTCTCTCCCTTGTTCTTTTCCCTGGTATCATTGAAAGCCCCTTGGGAAGCAGGAAACCCCAGTCTGAGTTTGGCTGTCCGCTGCATGGCCTGAGCAACTCTCTGGCCTCTCAGGATCAAGCGGTGGATACAGGGCTCATTTCCTTGCACAAGCGCCTCTGGATGCGAGGGGCTCCCCCAGAGGCCACAGGCTGGAAGCCATCTTGGCCTAGCTCTGTCTGTGGTTCAGCCTCCTAAGGCCCCACAACCAGGGCCTAGACCATGGCATGTCAGGGAGGATATGAGTCCTGTAAGGATACTTCAAAAGGAGGAGGAAAACTTGGTCCTGAGAAGGTTTATAAACAGGGACCTTCTTGGCAAAACCCACAGGCCCTGTGACACATGTTGGCCACCATGGTCTCCTGCAGGCCTGCCTCTCCCTCCCTCACCTTTCAGCTGTAACTTGGTTCTTCTCCAGGTCTGGCTCTGACTCTGGTACAAACCTCAGACCAGGCTTAGCTTTGTGCATCACTGTTTATTTGGTACCTCTCTCCCTGTTCTGCTGAGCTATATCCTTGGCCACTCTCCTACAATCTTGTCTTGAAATGTTATACCATTGTTTTTAGTGTCTAATTTCTTTTTTTTTCCCCCAGTTGCTCTTAGATCTTACTAGTTCTTTTTTAAATTTGTTTTTAAAAAAATAAAAGAAGGAAAGTGTATTAACAAACAGACATCCATTTACAAAAGAGCATAAGAACAATACAAGCAATACTGGATTACAGACAAAGTGATAGGAAATTAACAATGGTTGTTGTATTGCATATTGATATCTTCAAAGTAGCTTCTCAGGAAAACAGAGACATGCAAACTTGATCAAATAATTAATCATTAACTGATCCTCTCAGTAAAGCAATAAAAGTAGTACAACTATGTTAGCTGTCCTATGTATACAGATGTACATAGTTTCCCCTTCTTTCTTTTCTCTCTTCCCTCATCCCAGTTGCTCTTTACTTTTGAGCAATTTCCTTTCATTTCACAATGTGTATCATACCTCTTAATTTTTTTTTACTCTGTCAGTTTCTGATATTAGTGAGACAATACGTTTCTTATACATGAAGGTCTGATTTATTTCACTTACGAGTATGATGCCTAGTTGTGACCATTTACCTGTAAAAGCCTTGAGTTTATCTTTCTTTATAGCTGAATAGTATCCCATTATATAACAGTACAATTTTTTTATCCATTCCTCAGTGGATGGCATTTGGGTTGCTTCCACAATTTAGCTATGACAAATTGTGCTGTTGTAAACATGGGTGCACATATATGGATGTGATGTGATGTTTTCAGTTCTTGTGGGGAAATACCCAGAAGGGGAATAGCTGGATTGAATGGGACCTCTAGGCCTACTTTGCTGAGGAATCTCCAAACTGATTTCCATAGTGGTTTCACCAGTCTGCTTTCCCACCAACAGTGAAGAAGAGTTCCTATTTCTCCACAGCCTCGCCAGCATTTGTTATTGTTGGATTGATTAATGATAGAGATTCTTACTGGGGTGAGATGAAATCTCAATGTTTGAATTTGCATTTCTTGAATGACTAGTGATGTAGAACATTTTCTCATGTATTTGTTTGCCATTTTTATTTCTTCATCTGAGAAGTGTGTATTCATCTCAGATGCCCATTTCTGGATTGGGTCTTTGAATTTGGGTGGGGGCTAATGTTTTTTAATTCTTTATATGTTCTACATAGAAGACCTTTGTCTGAGGGACAGTCAGCTAAAATTTTTTCCCAGTTTGTGGATTTTCTTTTTACTCTGCTGGTGATTACTTTGGATGTGCAAAAACTTCTCAGTTGGATAGGATCCCAGTTGTTGATTCTTTGAAGTATTTCCCATGTGGTTTGGTTTTTGTTCATAAACTCTCTGCCTACCCCATGTCTTTGAGGTTTTTACTTCCTTTCTCTTCCAATAGATTTAGTGTTTCTGTTTTAATACTGAGATCTGTAATCCATTTTGACTTGAGTTTGAGGCATGGTGATAGATTTGGGTCTATTTTCAGTCTTCAACAAGTGGCAAGCCAATTTTTCCAGCACCATTTATTAAAGAGGCTATCTTTCTTCCAGGGAGTTTGTTTCACCCCTTTGTCAAAGATTATATGGCTGAATGTGTCTGTGGTTGTGGCTGTTTCTTCCAGTCTGTTCCATTGATCCTCAGATTTGTTTTTTAGCCAGTACCATGTTGACTTTATTATAGTAGCTCTGTAGTATAATTTTGGGTCAGGGATTGTGATTCTACCTGACTTACCTTTGTTGCCCAGGATTGCTTTTGCTATTTTGGGTCTCTTCTGGTTCCAGATGAATTTAAGGAATGTTTTCTCTAGATGTGTGAGGTATGCTAATTGTAGTTGAAGGGGAATTGCATTGAATCTGTACAACAATTTTGGTAGTATGGCCGTTTTCACAGTTTTGGTTCTTCTATCCGTAAGCAAGGAATATGTTTTCCATTTACTAAAATCCTCTTCAGTCTCTATTTTCAGAGTACTATAGTTTTCATTGAATAGATCTTTTACTTCTTTTGTTGGATTGATTCCTAAATACTTCAATTTCTTGGATGCTATTGTGAAGGTATGGTTTCCTTAATTTCTCTCTCTGTTTGTTGTTTGTGTATGGGAATGCTATTGATTTTTGAGTGCTAACTTTGTATCCAGCTACACTGCTGAAAGTGTTGATTAATTCAAGGAGTTTTCTTATGGAGTTTTTGGGGTCTTCCATGTAGAGTATCATGTCATCTGGAAATAGTGATAATTTTACTTCCTTTCCCATCCTTATTCTTTTTATTTCTCTCTCTTAATTGCTCTCACTAATGCTTCCAGAACTGTGTTGAATAGGACTGGTGACGGTGGACATCCTTGTTTTGTTCCTGATTTTAAAGCAAAAGCTTTCAGTTTTTGTCTGGTTAGTATGATGTTGGCTGTTGGTTTGTCACAGATGGCTTTGAACATTTTGAGGTAAACCATCTGTTCCTATTTTCTGTAAGGTTTTTATCATGAATGAGTGTTGGACTTTCTCAAAAGCTTTTTCTGCATCTATTGAGATGTGCATGTGGTTTTTGTCTTTGGCTCTATTGATATGGTGTGTAACATTTATTGATTTGTGAACATTGAACCATCCCTGCATTCCTGGAATGAATCTGACTTGGTCAAGGTGTATTATTTTCTTTATGATTTGCTGCATTCTATTTGCTAGTATTTTATTGAGTATCTTTGCATCTGTGTGCAGTAGGGAAATTGGTCTATAGTTCTCTTTCTTGGTTGGGTCTTTCTCTGGTTTTGGTATCAGTATAATACTTGCATCCAGAAATGAGTTAGGGAGAATTGCTTTCTTTTCAATTTCATTGAAGAGTTTGAGGAGTTTTGGTATTAAATCTTCTCTGAATTTCTTATAAAATTCTGCTGTGAATCCGTCAGGACCTGGGCTTTTCTTTGTCAGGAAGTTTTTGTTTGGGGTTTTTATATCTTCCTGATTTAACTTTGGTAATTTGTACATTTCTAGGAATCTGTCTATTTCTTCTGAGTTTTCTATCCTATTGGAGTAAAGATTTTCAAAGTAGGTTTTAATGATCTTTTGAATTTCTGTAGTTTCTGTAGTGATTTCATCCTTTTCATTCCTTATTGTATGAATTAATTCCTGTTTTTGATCAGGTTGGTTAGGGATTTATTAATTTATTCTTTCAAAGAACCAACTCTTTTATTCATTTATTTTTTGTAGTGTTTTCTTCATATCAATTGCATTAATTTCTGTCCTGATCTTTGTAATCTCCTCCATTCTTTGTGCTTTGGGCTTGACTTGTTCTCTTTCCAAAAGTTTGAGGTGCAACATTAGGCTATTTATTTGTTCTCTTTCTATTTTCCTTATGAGTGAGTTCACTGCTATAAATTTCCCTCTGAGGACTGCTTTCATTGAATCCCACAGACTCTGGTAAATTGTCTGTACATTTTTGTTAGCTTGTAGGTATTTTTTAATTTCTTCTTTAATTTCTTTTGTGACCCATTAGTTGTTCAGGAGGTTGTTCTTTAGACTTCAAGTGTTCATGGAGTTTTGTCATTAAGTTCCAGTTTCATTGCATTATGGTCAGATAATACACATGGGATAATTTCAGCTCTTTTACATTTAGGTAGGTATGGACTAGAATGTGGTCTGTTTTAGAGAAAGTCCCATGAGCAGCTGAGAAAAATGTGTATTCTGATGTTGTGGGGTGGAACACTCTGTACACATCTACTAAGTTCATTTGTTCACACATTTAGTTCAGATCTGTTATTTCTTTGCTGATTTTTTGTCTGTTGACAAAATCTCTTTGTTGAGGGGTGTTGAGGTCCCCTATTACAATAGTGTTATTAATTATTTGGTTTTTAATGTCTGTTAAGATTTGTCTCATGTAGGTTGGTGCTCTGATATTTCGTGCATACATGTTTATGATTGTTACCTCTTTCTCTTGCAGTTTTCCCCTAACAAGTATGTAGTAACCTTATCTCTTTGAATTGTTCTCAGTTTGAAGTTTACATTGTCTGCAAACATAGTAGTTAACCCTGCTTTTTTCTGGGTTCCTGTTGCATGGAGAACTGTTGTCCATCCTTTGACTTTCAGTTTGTGAATTTCCTTTTGAATAAAATGTGTTTCTTGTATACAGCATATTGTTGGATTTTGTTTCTTAATCCACTCTGCCAGACCGTTTTCTTTTGACTGGTGAATTGAGGCCATTTACATTAATGGTTATAACTGATATGTAGCGGCTTATCATTGTCATGACATTTATTTGCTGTTGATTTTCTACTTTTTGTACCTGTTTAATTGCTTGCTCTGCTTGAGGGTTCATTTCTATTGTTGTTCTTGGAATTGTGGTTTTTTTTCTCTGTCTAGAATATCTTTTAGCACTCTTTGTAAGGATGGTTTGACATCGTGAAGTTCTTCAATTGCTCTTTGTTGTGGAATTTTATTTCTCCCTTAAATTTGAAGGATAGTTTGGCAGGATAGATACATCAATCTTGGTTGCAAGCTGTTTTGTCTCAGGACCTGTAATACTTCACTTCAAGCTCTTCTCAGTTGGATGGTTTGTGTTGAGAAGTCTACCATGATTCTGATTCTGGGCTTTATAGGTGATCTGTTTCTTTTCTCTAGCAGCTTTTAATATTCTGTTCTTTTGCTGGAGACGTGGGATCTTGATTATTGTATGTCTGGGTGTAGTTTTATTTTGGTTATGACGAGTTAGAGTTCTATATGCCTCATTTAACTGTATCTCAGTTTTTGTTTCTATGCTTGGGAAATTTTCTGCGATGATTCCTGCACATATCCTTTTTATGTCATTTGTGTTGCCTCCTGCTGTTTCATTTACTCCTATTAGTCTTACATTATTTCTCTTTTCCTCATCTTACAGCTGTTGAATTGATTTTTCCTGGTTTGTTTTTGATTTTAAGAGATCCTTTCATGATTGCTAGCTGCTGTGCTGTGCTGTGCTGTCCTTAAGATCTGAAATTCTATCTTCAGCTTCATTCAAGTGGTTTTGCCAGATTTCTGTGGATGTTTTGATTTCCTGGTTTCTGTTTTATGCATTCTAGTTCATTCCTATATTCATTTAACATTTCCATTAATTTCCTATGCTTATCTTTTTTTATATATATTTCTTCTTTAGATGTGCTGAACAATTCTTTTATTTTTATTGTCATTTCATTTTTTGCCTGACAGATTATTTCTGATCTGATGTCTTCTATGGCCTGATGGAGTTGTTTCTTTACTTCCATTGCAATCATTTCAGCAATTTCAGGTGTGTGTTTACCAAGTTCTCCTATGTCAATGTCTCCTGGACTTGTTCTTAGTGGGGTAGAGTTCTGAGATTCTGTTTTAGTCCTTTCTCTTGTCACGTTTGATGCTGGGAGCAAAATGCTCAGTCTCCCTCTTCTCTGGTTGCACAGCAAAGGTTGCTGGTGTCCCTAGTTTTCCTGGTGGTCAGATTTGCCCCTCAGTGTCTGCTGAGTTATGCTGTTTGTTCTGGGGTCTTCTGGCAAATGGTGACATGTACCTAGTTCTCCCAGGTCTGAGACATGAACTGTAATATCAACCAATGGCAGACCATCTGATCCAGTGTCCCCTCATAGCTCAGGGCATGAGTATGACCCAGAACAGGCTGCACTGGTGGCACAATCACGGACCAGTTGTCCTGTGTCCCCAGGCAGTTCAGGGTGCTGGCAGAGCCCAGACAGGAATCAAAGAGTCAGCAGTTTGTGGCCCACCTGATTCTGTGTCTCCAGGCAGGTCAGGGTGCACGCAGCAGCCAGAGGTGGGCTGCACGGATGGTGGTCATGCACCACCTGTTTCTGTAACCTCCAGGAGGTCAAGGTGTGCATAAAGCCTGCACATGAACTGTGGTGCTAGCATTTCATGGACCACCCCTCTAGTACCTCAGGCCACGCAGAACACACACAGGGAGGGCCCAAACTCCAACCCCAGTGTTAGCAGTTCCTGGGCCTTCTGCGTCAGAATCTCCTGTCTGCACCAGGTGTACTGAGGGTGGAGACACAGACTGTATTGGCAGCTGGGTCATGGGTCACCTGCTGTGCCCCCAGGAAGTAGGTAGGAAATACTTGGTTCTCTTGGCATTCAGCTGCAAACTGTGATGTCAGGGGATCACAGACCATCTCATTCTGTGACTCCAGGGAGCTCAGGGCGCACACAGGAGCCAAGGGCAGGATGCACTGGCGGTGATCATGGACTACCTGTTTCTGTGATGTCCAGGAGGTCAGGGTGGCGTAAAGCCCAGACACGAACTGTGGTGCCAGCAGTTAGTGGACTGCCTGCTCTAGTACCTCAGGTGGCACTGGGGATGCTCAGGGAGGGCCCAAACTCGAACCCTGGGGCTAGCAGTTCCTGGGCCTCCTGAGTCATAATCTTCTGGCTACACTGGGCACACTGAGGGCAGAGACACAGACTGTATTCTAATTTTCTTTTCTTTAAAAAAAAATCTGCTGGGCATGGTGGCACATGCCTATAATCCCAGCACTGGAGAGGCTGAGGCAAAAGGATTGCTGCAAGTTCAAGACCAGCCTGGGCTGGTGCGCTGAAGGCCAGCCTGAGCTGCATAGTGAGACCCTGTCTCAAAAAGAAAAAAACTAAAATAAAATGAAGGAAGGAAGGAAGGAAGGGAGGGGGAGGGAGGGAGGGAGGGAAGGAGGGAGAGAGAGAGGGAAGGAGGAAGGAAAGAAAGAAATTGATTTAAAAAGTGAACTTGTTAACTAATGTTAGTAGAAGAAACAAGCCCTGAGGGGCTACCGTGTGTCAAGCACCATGCTGAGGACTTGCCATGCTTAATCCTTCAGATCCCCACAAGACTACGGTACTTTGCCAGAAAGGCACTGAGATTCTACTGTGCAGACTTCAGTGCACAGGGCTCAGAGCACAGGCTTTGGAGTCAGATGAGCCCCAGGCTCAGATCCTGGCTCTCAGCAGCAGTGTGTCTGAGCCTCAGTTTCCTAATCTGAAAACAAGACACACCATAACAATGCATACTTTCCCGGGTTCTTGTAAGACTTTACAGAGAAGATGTTTAGAAAGCTCTTCCTAGCAGCCTGATATATAAAAATACCCTGCATGAATAGCAGCTATGGTTCTGAATTATGCACTTGATTAAGAGGCTCCTTGGCACATGGCTTTTGAGTACTGGAGCTGGTGCTGACCCAGGCCTGTCCTCCTGCTGCTCCACACCGCCCTCAGCTGTCCTTCCTATGTGTGCTCCAGCTCCTGCGGGGTGCCAGAATCACAAAGGAAGCTTACAGCAAAGATAGCACATGGCCCGGCTTCGTGTTATTTAAAGGTTACCTCCCAATCAGAGGCCCTGTGTGAGACCAGTGTGTGGCTGAAGCAGTGGGGCTGGCGGCATCTCTGGGCAGCCGCAAGCGTCCAGGCACCAGGACCATGGAGTAGAGGACGCAAGCTGATCCCTGATGTCTGTGGTTTCTTTCTATTTTGGTTTATTTTTTGTTTTTTGTTTGTTTGTACTCTGTTTCATTGTTTACAGGGTGAATATCCTCAAGATTTCTTTCAAAAGGAAAAAGTTCTTTATACATCAGCGACAGAAACAGGTGAGTCGCATCCATGCTGCCTTTGTTTCTTGTGTTTTGAGTTCACTTCAGCTCTTAGTGCTTTGGGGGTTGGAGGCAATTTGCCACCTATAATGAGCATGAGAGACCACTGCACTGTGGTTCCGGGGTTACCACTGCCAGTGGCACAAGGTGTACAGGGTCCCACAGTTCTCTGTTATAAGGCAAGCGTCTCTGTTATAAGGCAAGCGTCTCTGATTAGAAAATAAACTCACTTCCGAGTCAGAGACAGTGGGCTCAGAACCTGCCTCTTCCCTTTGCCAGCTGGGCAGGTCGCATAACTACCTCTGCTCTGAGTTTCCAGAAATTCAGTAACGTCCCCTTCTGGGGGGCGGGAGGGACATAAAACAGCATGGTCAGAGCACACAGCAGAGCCCACACAGGGTGGCAAGAAATGTCCTCAGGTCACTTCCCTCCTTTAGTGTGTTCACTGCACAGTGACTTGTGTCTGGGAGGTGTCATCAGCACTTAGATTTGGTTTACTCAGTCACAGAGGTGGATTTAGAGTGAGGAAGCAGAAGCGCTCACAGCCGATGGAGGTGCCCAGGCTGGAGATGCCCCAGCTGGAATTTGAACTGATCATTAGGAACCAAAGATACCTGCTCTTTCTGCACCATGTTCTCTTTTTTCTTTTTTTTTTTTTTTAATACTGTTTTCTTTTTTGGTACTGAGAATCTAATTCAGGGCCTCGTGCTTGCCAGGCAGGCTCGGCGCTGCTGAGCTACAATCCCACCACGCTGTCTTAAACTGCGTATCTGTCACTTACTATTGTGTCTGTTTCCCAATTTTTCAAGGATTATATGTCCTTGAAATGGCTACATCCGGCACTCTGGGAGGCTGAACCAGGAGGATTCTAAGTGTGACCCCAGTCTTGGCAACTTAGCAAGAATCTGTCTGAAAAATTTTTTTAAAAGATGGGAGGTGGCTGGGAAATGTAGCTCAGTGCAGGGCGTTTGGGTTTGTTCACCAGTACCCCCACCAAAAAAAAAAAAAAAAGCGCCATATAACAGTGAACCCTTAGAAATGAGAACATTAAAGCTCAGAGCAAGCCAAGTCTAGAATCTAGGTCACCTGACTCCCCTAGAGCAGGATTCAAAGTGGCATAAAAATGTGTAAGAAATTAGAAACCCTAGGCACATGTAAAAGGAAAGCAAAACCATTGATTAAAATGTTTATTACAAAGTTTTTGAGGAATATACATTCATACATGTACCTTGAGACCATAATGTTAAGCGACATAAATCAGACACACAAGCTTAAATATCACCTGGTTTCTCTTACATAAGAAACTCAAAATATGAACAGAGAGCAAAATAAAAGAGAGATAACAGGAAGCAGGAAGGTAGATTTTTTTTCAAATGGGAAGGGGATCAAGAGGTGGGGGAGTAGAGAGGGAGAGGAGGGGATGGGATGGAAAGGGGATTGAGATCTGTTATGTACGTGTACCATCTCCCTAGAAGGAGTATAATCATTGTGTACTACAAACATTTACTGATAGAAAATTAAAATGCAAAGAAAATGCTTATTATCCATTAGCACTAGATTTCACCCTGTGCTCTGTGGGTGATAAAACTGGGCTATAAAATTGCCCTTGTCTGGTAGTTGAAAAAACATTTCCTGTGGAAAAAGATGTTCTCAGGCCTAAATTTTAAAAGGATCATATTAGATGTCACTCCAGTTATAGCCAACCTTGAAATGTAAGCAGATTTCAAGCAGGAGTGCTCATAAAGCACTGCAAATGATGAGGAGGAGTATTTCTAGTCATCTTTATTACTGTGTTTGTAAAGAGGCTTGCCAGCCTGCTCTGGAGTATCTGTGACACTCGGGTTATGGCCAAGGCCTGCTTACTGCTCTGTTGCCTCTTGCCTCACTGACACCAGTGTGGGGACAGTGCTTTCTCTCCCATCTCTGCAGTGAGATCACTATTATTTTTCCTTGCAGCCTGAATCCAGGGAACATATCGTGGCCTTCAACATGCTAAATTACCGATCTTGCAAAAATTTGTGGAAATCCTGTGTTGAGCACCATACCTTCTTTCAGGCAAAGAAGTTACTACCTCAAGAAAAGAATGTTCTCTCTCAGTACTGGACTCTGGGCTCCAGGAACCCCAAAAAGTAAGTGTGCTCTAGGGAACGTGGACACACTTAAAGGGAGATGTCCGTGTGTCCTGATTGCCTCCAGTAAGTGGACCTCTTCAGCAAATTAGGGGTCCTAGGCTTTGGATCCCTGAAACTGTGACTGAGTCCTCCTGAGACAAACAATGTCACTTTCTGCACCTCCCCAGGTACATCTCACATTTCCAGCACTGGTCTCTGTCCACTCAACTCTCCTGTCCTTTAGAGTTCCCTGGCAGACAGAATCACAGCTGCCCCCACACCCTGCCCCATGAAGGACTCTGGATTTCCCTCTGATGCCAGCAGGAGGGCTTCTCGGCTTGATGCCAGTAAGCCAGCCTCACCCACAGATGTTCTACAGAAGCAGAATGAACAGTGTTAAAGAATTTTTTTTTGTACTGGGAATCGAACTCAGGACCTTGCACTTGCCAGGCAGGTGCTTATGCCGCTGAGGTATATCTCCAGCAAAAGCAGAATGAACAGAAGTACAGGTTTCCCCAAGTCAGATGACTTTGGGATGGATTGCCTGTAATAATTACAAAATATTAATAACTATATTTGATAGCAACCTAGTATTTACTTTGTATTGAATTATATTTAGTTCTTGCAGCTAATCTACAAGTACTATATTGTCCATAGGGATGACATTCAGAACATTCAGTGACTAACAACTAAAAGAAGTTCGTATAAATTTGTATATATAATTCATATGTACATTTTTAAATTTTAGATTAAAATTTTTTAGGTTAAAATTTATTTAGTCTAGATATAAAATAACTGTAGAGTTTATATTTTAGTTTCTTTGTTCTAAGGCTGCCTTCTGAACATGAGCTAGCAGAAATTATTTACAAAGTTATTCTTATCATTTCTAAATTATTTGTTGGTTTTTCATAGTTACTTTTGTGATTTATTGTCATCAGTGTGGCTGTTACTAAACAGGCTCATATCTGACCCATTATGTGATATGTGAAACTGCATCAGGCCATTCTGTAATAGCAATGGCTTTGCAAGTACATGACAGAGGTAACTTAAGTGGCAAATTTCTTTTAATACGAGTGACACTTTTTATGGTGCTAATGTTCCCTTACAGCTTCTGATGAACCAAGAATAAATCTATTTTTAAAAGTTTTAGTTCTTGCAACACTAGTATTTTGTTGCATTCAGTAACTTATTGAACAGGTCATGAGAATGCTCTTTGGAGGCAGTTTTAGATACAGAGGCATTGTACACTCATGATGACACATGCAAGCCCAAGCCCCACTTGGCCCCTTGGAGGAGAGCTGTGCCCAAGACAGCACCAGCAGCAGTCCCACTATCTGTGGTGGCCTCACATACTACTGCATCTCGGCAGCCAGCTTTGATGGCAGCCACTGCAGTTGGTGGGCCTGTGGGATCTTGCATACATTGGGTCATACCATCTTTGGGACTTTGGCAGACAGAGTGACGCTGATCCCTCAAGACCTGACACCACTCACCAGGAGACTCAGGAAACGTAGCTGGCACAGCAGTGGTGGCAGTTTTGTAGCCCATACCTCTATGAGATAAAACAGTTTTTGGAGCGTACCCAGATCCAGGGTGACGTTAAGCCATCCCTGTGAGGGTGGCAGTGAGGTGCTGAGATAGTGCAGACTTTCTAATCAAGAAGTTTGTATTGAAGACCTAGCAAATTGGCTCTCATGACCAGATTACTTTAGTATAAAAATACAATTAAAAGTACATGGCATAAAACCACTAGTGACTGTTCTTCACTCCTAATGGCAGCTCCCTTGCTCCACAGTGGCAGTAGAAGGCGGTAACCTTGCGACAAAGAAGGTCACTGAGATAGTACAGAATTGGGAGCTGGGCACACGAATGTCCGCACAGCCTCTTCAAACCACTTACTGTGAGGTTGTTGTTTGTGAATTAGTTAAAACTGAGCAATTTCCTTCCAAGTAAGTTTCTGGGAATGTAGTCTTGACTTAGGTTGAACCTAGTCTGCTAGGCCAGATCCAAGGTGGCATCCAGTGCTCAGCCACCAGGCTCAAACCCTTTCTCTGTCACTTGAACTTCCTCACCTGTAAAATTCCTTCTCTGCAGCCAGTGCAGGAAGCTGGGTTCTAGTCATCTCTTGTGGCATAACAGATGAGCCCTAATTGCCTAAAGTACCACCACTCAGTTACATTTCAAGATGTTGTAGATTAGGAGTTAAGGAAGGGCTTGGCCAGATGACTCTTCTGCTGCATGTATAGACAAGATTTTATGATAATGCATTTGGTGGCTGCACTGGTCCAGAGGGTCCAAGACAACTTCTTTCTCTGCCTGGTGTTTTGAAGGAATTGACACACCCGGGCTCCTCTGGACTGCATGTGGGCTCTGCAGCAGAGCAGTTGAATTTCCTCCATGGAGGTTCAGGGCTTCAAAAGCCAAAGACAGACGCAACTGTGCTCCTAAGGGTGACGCCCAGAATTGGCACAGTGCTTCTGTTAATTAAAGCGGTCACAGGCAACCCTGAATTAGGAGTCAGTGAACTAGCAACCATCTGTGCCGTGGGGTCACTCAGAGCATAAGGGTTAGGTAGGGGTACTAGCATACTGTGAATTTCAGTTATCATTACCTCTATTTATTTTACAGGTGAGGAAACTGAGGCTTAGAGACTATCTGTGATTTGCCTACCCATAGAGACACTGCCACACATTTGCTTATTGGAGCCCTATGAAGTTCCCAAGTCAGTATTTTCTAAGCTTGTGGGACAATGGAACACTTCTTCTCAGAGTCCCTATTAATAACCTGTGACACATGCTTTGGAGATCTGCTGCATTAAACCTTAGACTTGTGCTGCTTGCTCCCCGTGTTTTAATTCCATGTCCTTAATCAACAGTCATGTGATATCTAATATAGAGTGACCTCAGCAGAAAAATTCTCCTAGAGCTGCCACTGTGAGCATGTTGATCAGGGTGACAGTACCATTTATTATTGTACATTAATTCTTGATATTCCAGAGGGAGTCTTGTTTGGTTTGTTTGTTTTTCTGCTTTGCTCTTGTTGGTTGGTTGCTTTTAGAATACAAGGAAATGTGTGGAATGTTCTCGTAAGACATTAGAGCATAGTTTAAAATTTGAAATGCCAGAACTGAAAGTGGTACCCCTAAATGGGCTTCAGACTGTTCTCTGACCGTTTATCTCTAAGACTTAAACTCTGTAGGTAGAAATAAAAGTCAGAAGACTTCTGGGTAGCACACTTGGAGAACATGACCTGAAACTATACTTTCTAAGTATATTCTTAGGTTCTGCGTCAGAGTTACCAGGGATTTACAGCAGTGGCGTCTGCCAGCCAAAATGACAAGGGGCGTAGGAAGGGTGGTTAATATTTTTATTCATGCCAGTGTGAGTAAAGAATCCATTGAAGTTACTTGCCTACTCTTTACATGCTAACCTAACATTCCTTCAAATCTGCTAAGGCCTGGTTATATTCTAGAAGCATTTTAGTTACTTAAAGTAGTAGAGGCACAAAAGCATTTTCACCAAAAGAGAAGAAATAATGTGCGGAAGAGCCAGGACAAACAGGGCCCCACTGAGAGCAGTCTTCCTCCGCTCCTGTCACCCTGGTTGGCGTCATACAGGTGCTGAGCAGTGACAGTCAGAGAAGGAGTTTGGCAAGACTGTGCTTCATGTGTGCTGCAGTTTCTTTACTGTTGAACACATCAGTGTGGGAAGTGAACCTGCTTGTTGTTTTCCAGGTCTGTAAATAACCAGTACTGCAAGAAGTTGATTGGAGGCATGGTGTGGAACCCGGCCATGCGGAGGTCCTTGTCAGTAGAACATCTAGAAACCAAGAGCCTGCCTTCCCGGTCCCCTCCAATCACCCCCAACTGGTAAGTCCTCCTTTTTAGCATGCACCAAGAGACAGTAATCTCTTTTAAAGATACAAAGTCAGCTTGTAAATTCTTAAACACACCTGATTGGCAGTCAGGGTCTACATGTGCATTTTAGGCTGTGGCAGAAGTATTTCCCTAAAGTATACAAGTCCAACTAAGCATTTCCATAGTGTGTAATGCTGAGATGCTCTTCTTTAATGTTTTAAAAAAAAATTTACGTGACATAATACACATTTATGGGGTGCAGTGTGATATTCTATTATACATATGTGATATGTAATGATCAGATCAGTGTAACTGACATATCCATCACTTCAAACATTTATTATTTCTTGGTGTTGGAAACATTTAAGAACCTCTCTACAGGATGTTTTGAAATACATAATTAATTGCTGCCAACTGACTGTGCTGGAGCATTACAAGTCATTCGCCCTATTCTGCTGCATTCCTAAAATGCTCCTTTTTAAAATGTATTTGATCTCAACAAATTTGGAAAATGTAGCTGGCTGAAGTGTGCTTGGCATTATGGCATTATAGCACATATTAGCATACTAAATGCCCTGAGAAGTCCTTTAGTAAAGAAGCATTTGTAACTTCGTTTAATCTTGTGTTTCCTATTAGCAGACCACAGAATAAACTTTGGGGGAAGCCAATAAAAGTACATGATGTAAAGGATGTAAGCATATGTGACCCTCAGCACCAGTAGCAAATGTACATAGAAAAATAGCCTGCCAACTTTTAAGAGGCTGGAGTCAGCTTAAAAGAAAGGCTGTATTCCTGTCCCTGGAGGTGCAGCTCAGTGGCAGACCTCTTGATTTGCATGCATAAGGCCCCAGGGTTAATCCCCAGCACAGATTAAAAAAAAGGAGAGGGAGGGGGAGAAAGGAGGAGGAGGGAAAGAGCAAGGAAAGAGAGGAAAAGGAGGAGGGGAGAGGAGGGAGGGAGGGAGAGAGGCAGAGAAGGGGAAGGGGAAAAGGAAGGCTGTGGCTGTTTGTGTTTTTAGCTGAAAGTCGTGTACTCAGCTTTTGGCTCTTGTGTTAAAACTTTTCTTTCCCTCTCTGATATCTATTTCCCCATCTATAAAATGGTTATCAAAATGACCACAAATAACATAGTAATGTGCAAGTGCTGTATAACCTTATACTGTTCAAGCAGCAGGTAGAATTGTTTTATTGTTATTTTATTGTAACAATCTTCAAAGACATCAACCCATTTTTGTGAATGCCTCTAACAAGGTCAGGCATCAACAGAAGGGGAAACCAAGCAGCTAAACCTTGCCCCCAGCTCCACACAGGATCGGCAGGGTAGCTTTAAAGAAAAATGGGCTTCAGACCAAAAAAGAAGAAGAAAAATCCCAGTTAATAAATGGGCAGATTAATTGAATAGACACTTCTCAAGGAGGTGTATGTGGCCAAAGTTCAACATGTTTCGGGATCAGAGAAATGCAAATCAAAACTACATTGAGATTCCATCTCATCCCAGCCATAATGGCTGTCATCGGAGAGTACAAATGCTGTAGATGCTGGCAGGGATACAGGTGAGAAGGAACCCTTCTGTTCTGCTGGTGGGAATGTACATTAGTACAGCCACCGTGGAAGTCAGTCTGGAGGTTTCTCAGACACATAGGACTATTATATGATCCAGCTCTATCATTCTTCAGGATATATCTGAAGGAATTAAAGCACACCGTGAAGACATCTACATACCCATGTTTATTGCACTGCAAATCGTAATAGCCAAGATACAGAATTAGCTTAGGTGCCTATCAGATAAATGAATAAAGGAAATGTGTGTGTATAGACACAGTGGAGTATTATTCAGCTGTAAAGAATAAAATTGTGTCATTTGTAAGGAAATCAATGGAACTAGAGTCCATCATAATAAGTGAAATAAGCCAAGCTCAGAAAGACAAGTGTGGCATGTTTTCTCTGATATGCAGAACCGAAGGGGGAAAAAAAGATGCAAGATGGATAGCCCTGCAAGTTCCAGACAAGGAACTACTAGGACTGAGGGAAAACGAGAGAGAGGTAGAAGAGAAGGTACTGCGCAGGGCCTGCTGGTGTGGACCCACCTCTGGGGTTCAGACGCTGCAGCCAGGGAGAATGATGGTATTCACTCTCAGAAATCATGTCATGATAAATAGACTTGTTTCTTGGCTTTCGAGATGTAGGCATTTCACCTAAAGGGCTAAATTTATGCAGTATAATAATAGCTTCATTTGTCTAGAAATCTCTTAGGTAGCAATGCCAGCGACCCAGAAAAATGTTGGGATCCAGGCAAGAAAGGAAGCTTAAGGGATAAGCTGTCTGTTATTGAATAACAAAAGGACTCAAGCCTTTAGAAGAGACATCCTTTTCCTCTGGACTTGATAAATGGGGAGCATTTCTCATAAGAAACAGATAGGGACATGGAAGGATTTAGAAGAAACTCCTCTTGACAGGTTTGGTGTTGCCACACGTGTAGCCCTGAGCTCTTGCTGCTGGTTATAGATTCTCTCCCAGTAGGATCACAAAGTCTTTTCACGTCTGTGGTGAGCACAGCATTAATTGCTTGTGCCGGTTCAGGGCGCCAGGTCGTGGAGGCCCTGGAGAAGTGAGTAACAGTGGAAAAACTGGGAGGGCAAATGGAGCCCAAGGACCTCTCCCTGCAGACACTCGCCCCAGTGCTGAGAACATTGCCTTGTTTGGCTCATTCTCAGGAGCATGGCTCTGATCCAGGCAGGTGACAGGACTTACCTAAGGTCACTTGGCTGCTGCTGTCATTGGAGAACAGGGTGGCCCTCAGATGCCCATCGCATGATGTGTTTACTAAGGGATATAGTTAAAAAAGCAAACATTCCTTCTGGGATCAGGTAAAATTCACATGCATGAATGTAGTTTAAGTAAGATTTGAGGTTTGCCAAGATAAAATCTTTGGTTTCTAAACCTTTTGTGTACACTGTTCACATTGATGAGAATTGTCTGCTGAGCTTCCGGTATGGCCTGCTTATGTCTTGAGAGCTCCATAAGTCACGCTAGATTAGCACTCATTGACCAAACGGCATACTCCAGTCTGTTCCTGCCTACTTATAAGGCTGAGACTACAGTTCTGAGGGCCGCTCCCCTGGGCTGCATGGTAGGGATCTCTGTCACCCTGAGTGTATTCTGCTGATGCAGGAGCGAGCTGTCTGGCCCTGATTTTCTACAAACATTAGAGAGGCCAGGATAGAGTCAGATCAGTGACCTGTGGTCACCCTTCCATAAGGAATGTGCTTTCACCATCCTGCACCCTACCTCTCCCCACCCAGGCGAAGTCCTCGGCTCCGGCATGAGATCCGAAAACCCCGCCACTCCTCTGCGGATAACCTTGCAAACGAGATGACGTACATTACAGAGACCGAAGATGTGTTTTACACCTACAAGAGCTCCCTGTCCCCCAAAGACAGCGATTCCGAAGTTTCTCGCAGCCCACACCGAGAGTAAGAACCTTGTGATTTTTTTCTTTTTGTGTATCTTCTATTTGACTGCTGAGGAATATGCTCAGGCCCAGATTGCCTTTGAGAGGAGCCAAGAGCCGGTGCCTATAGCCAGCTTCCAAAGGTGCGTGCTGTCTGCCAGCATGAGAGCATCAGCCATTGAGGGTGTCCACACAGGAGACCACCTGTGCCTGGGGCCTGAGATCACACCCTTTCTCGTCTGTGGTGGAGAGCTACTCTGCGGGTACCCCTCCTCTCCAGTTCACAAGCAAAGCCCAGCCTAAGTCATTCTGTCTCACAGAGGAAAAGACTACGACTATGTGCGCTGTGATTTGTCTAGATTATCAATGCTTTACTGTCTCGCGAATTCAGATCACCGGGAATATGCTTACTGCTAAAAGCCTTCTCAGAACAAGAATACGCCCTCAGGGTTTTGGTGAAAAAGATAAGCTAGAACATTCCTTATCTCCCAGATATTTGTCCAGGACAGTTTCTTCTAAATCTTTCTATGTCCTTGTCTCTTAAGATGACAAATTCTCCTCATTGATCAGTGCCAGGGGGAATCCAACTCAGGATCTTGCACTTGCCAGGCAGGTGCTTGTGCCATTGAGCCAACTGGGGTGTAAGACCTTTCGTGATCCGGTAACATCCCATCCCTTAGTTGCCTTGATTGCCGAGGTGCTCGGAGACACGTGTTATGCTCCCTTGCATTTAGTTCTCTCAGCCCAGCTCTTTGTCTTTTCACTTTCTTCCTTTCCTTCATTGTTCAAGCCAAACGCATACACATTTTAGAAGCCAAAGACATGTTCTGGAGCAGGCAGTCCCAAGTCATTTTCTGAAGGAAGCAAGACATAGACCCTAAATTATGTGACATTTTAGATGATGTATAATATGAAAAGATAAACTATTAGGAAGCCAACCTTAGTCATTAGGTAACAATTCTGTTAGATCCCAAACTGTGGCCAAAATCTGGAAATGTAATTCCTCCCGCACCAGCAAAGGATTAGCAAGAGACACTTTAATCTGTACATGTCTACCACGTAGCTCTTAGGCTTAAAGCATTAAGTGCATCCTGCCTTGCTACGCATTCGCAAGTGAATTACAGACCTCTTTCCCTTGCAAGTGTTGTTGCTGCTTCTGCTCTGTCTCTGCCAGAAGAAAACACGGTCTTCGGCTTATCTGTGTTCTTAACACCTCAGGTTCAGTAATCCCTGGGGTCATTATTTCCTTGTGACCTGTGTTGATGATGCTTTTGTTGCAAAGATCACTGTCTCACACCTCAGCTTGCAGTCTGCTGCCCCATCAGAGGCTATGGTAAATGGGTGTCAGTTTCTTTGGGTAACCCTGTGGCTTTGCAGACCACAAGCAGACCAGAAAGTGAAATGCTAAAGTACAGGCAGATACAACTTAGGCCAGTTTGAGACCTCTGTGAACTCTGGGCTCTATCCTTCAGCAAAAGGACAGGAGGATTTAGGAACCGCCTAAAGGGTCAGGGAAATATACACATGGCCCAGGGCTTCCTACATGGTTTGCAGACCCAGCATGGGACCATAGGGCCTCTAGAACTGCACTGTCCAGTACAGTGGCAACCAGCATGGCTGACTGTGCAGATTTAAGCCAGAAAAATCAGTCCAAATGTAAACATCACATTCCTCAGTCACACATGCCACATTTTAAGTGCTTTGTCAAGCCACAGTTCGTGGCTCCCACATTGGGTAGCACAGATGCAGCCTATTTGTATCGACGCAGAAAGTGCTGTTGACAACACTCACCTAGCCTGAGAAGTTTGTTCTCTTATTCATTGAAAGGGACATGAACTCCCACGATACGTACAAAAGAAAGGACATTTCTCAAAAGCCAAGTTGTAAGTCGGGCCTCGTCGCCTGAGGGAAACAAGACATAGACCATAAATTATGTGACATTTTGGGATGGTATATGATATGAAAAGATAAACTATTATCTCTGGGCCATATGTGTGTTTCCCTGAACTTTTGGGTGGTTCCTAAACCATCCAGTCCTTTTGCTGAAGTGATAGCGCTCAGAGTCCACAGAGGTCTTGCCACCTCTCATCCAAGCTCTTTGGTGATGGCAGTAGCCCCAGAGATGGGTTGACAGCCTCCAAGAGCCCTTGTGGCACAGCACTGTCTGAGGTCTCACCACTTAGTCAGTGTCAGCTGGGGAATTGTGCCTTGGTTTAATGATGTGGGAACATTTTCTGAGGCTCCATCATCCCTGAGTCTGGCAACACACTTTATACACCCTTTGCTGGCCCTGGAGAAACAGACTAGCACAGTTTGCCTTCAGGCTCTTTCAGGCCAATCAGGCTGGTGGCACCTAACCAGTCTTCACAGAATAGGGCTCTGTCACTTTGGTGAAAGGAAAAGAGGGTCTGGAGAACTGTCTGAAGTTTCAGAGATGTCTGATTGCATGTCCCATGTCAGTCTTTCCCCGTTTTCTGCAGTCACATGAATGGTAGCTCATCTAGATCTCTGCAGTACCTTATAGGAGCCACCACTCACGTAGGGTTGTTAACATCTAAGTTCAGGAAAATAAAATAATACTTGGACCTCCTTTCTTCAGGCTTTGTTGACATCAGTGATTGCTAGCCCTGCTTCCCCTGTACAGTTCATGCTGATTCTCTTTAACATTTCTCCATGAGATCATGTAAGGCGTCTTACTGAAGCACAACTTTATTTTGCAGCTAAATGTTGAAAGCAGCACACGGTGCTGATGCTAAGACAGCCCTCCTTGTGGAGGTTTTGTGGGGTGCACTGACAATGGGCCACTTTGGGAATCGAGTTAGTGGCTATAATTTGCAAGGGGGAACAGGTGGTTAGTGAACAGAGCCCCACATCCTCAGGTGGAGGACCTCTTCCTGCAAGTATAAAGCTGCTTTCTCCTGGGGCTTCAAGGCCGCTGGGCTCCCTGAGCACCTAAGGACCCTCTGATCCTCCAGGCAAGAGGTACAGGCTGGTCTGCACTTGGTGAGAAAGACTTGCGTCTGGAACTTCAGTGAGTATTTGCAAAATGTTTAAGAAAAAGTTTGACATGGTTTCCATTTGTATTAAAAGGCAAAAAGAAGCATTCTGTCAGAGAAATCAGATGCATAATATCACAGACAGAGAGGAGGGTTCCTTTTAAGCCGAAGAATTAAGCATAACGTTCTGTACTCACTTAAAAACGAAGAAGAAACAGAGAAAAAGAGTCTTTGGATCTCCACCCAAAGTGGCACAGCTCCGGCTGTCTGAACATTATTCTGGCAGATGAGTCACTCTGGTTTGTTCCGTATTTATAGCAGCACTGCAAGTTTATGATTATAGTTTTGAAGCCTTGGCAGTGTGCTTTGTGCCCAGGGAGGCTGTGCACTTTTGCTATTCCCGTCCTTCTCTCAGCCTTTCAGTGTTCTTCCCTTGTTTTCAGGGGAAAACCAGATCCCGCAGAAGTCAGTTTTCTTCAGTGAAACAACAAGAAACAACACCCCCACCACCTCCCACTAGATACAAAGGAGATGCGTTTAAAGAAAAACCGGCTTGCAGAGAAGAAGACATTAGCCAAAACAAAAGTTTAGGGCCATTTAGAGTTGTATTCAAAAGACTTTTAGCTGTTATTTTAGTTATGAGAATTGTTTTGACAAGTCACCAGCGTGGAACACTAGAGTGTTGTTGCCTGTCACCTTGAACTTCTTTACTGTTTGTTTGCCTCTTCTGTAGAGCCTGATCCCTCCCACAGGATATGGGGCAGCTGTCACTTTATATTTCAGAGCATCTCTACATTGGAAGAGACCTCAGAGACCCCTTCCTCAGCCGCATTGACAGTATAGGAATTCCCCTGGCCTTGTCCCCCAGGCTCCCAGGCCTGAGAAGCACAGGATTGAGGGAGAGCGCCCTGCAGTACGCAGGAGCAGCAGTGTGCTATCTGTGTTGGACACTGTGGTTGTTGGATTATCAGCCCTCTGCATCCACAGGTCCAGCGTCCACAGATTCAACCAACTGCACATCCAAAATGCAGTCCAGCCTGTGATGATTGCTGCCTCAGTCCTGAGCATCTGCAGACTGTTTTTTCTTGTCATTCCCTAAACAGTACATTATAATGAGGCAGTTGGGCCCAGCGTGGACAACTTAGTGAGAACTCGTTGCAAAATAAAAATAAAAAGGGCTGAGATGTAGCTCACTGAGGTAGCCCTGGTATACATCTTCCATATGGGGAGGGGGAAAGTGTAACAAGTATATGCATAGCATTTACACTGTGTTAGGTGTCACAGGTCATCTGGAGATGGCTGATAGAGTCCAGGAGGATGTGTGTAGGTTACTGCAGATACTGTGCCGTTTTATATAAGGGACCTGAGCATCCTGGACTTAGGCATAGGGATAGGGGTTGTGGTCCAGGAGCCAGTCCACCGTGGCTACTGAGACCACATGTTCTTCCTAAACTGTGCTGGGTATCTCCTAGGCTCAGTTAGCATATAGGTTCCTGTTCTGACCCCTGAAACATGTATGACGTCTCTTTCCAGTTCTGTGTGATAGACCTGGCTACTGTTCCCTGAGTTAATCCCGGTTCCTTTGATCGTTTTGCCCTTTGTTGTCTTTGCCACCATTTCTTGGGTGAGCGTCAGCCCCTCAGCAGCGGGGAAGGGCAGAGACCCAAATGCAGCAGAGTGTGTGTGCCATCCAAGGGTCTCCTCAGAGGACACCGGCAGGAGCAAGGGTTCTGTGTCGTGCATGTGCATTTCCCCTCCCCTTGATGACCTTCACTTGGCCTTGCCCACTTGCATGTGGACAAACATCTCACGAACACCCAGAACCCAGCCTGCTCCAGTCTCCACCCTCGTCTTCATGCCAGTCGCACGCTGCCTTGCATCTGGGTGCAGGAAGCCATTGTCTCAGTAGACTCCGCTTGCACCTGCTGGGAGCATCGGCCACCCCTTTTTGGGAGAGCGTCTTCTTTGCATGGGAAACTTTGTTGTTTTTCATTTCTGTAATGTTGCTGCTTTCTAGAGAAATGAATTCATGCACAGTTTTTGTTTCTGATGCCAGTTGCATCTGCACTTGCGAAGCATCCAATGGGCATGCTTTCTCTGCCCCTTTCTCCCTAGGAACCAGAGCAGGATCTGTCCGGCATCTTCTTCTTGCTGCCTGGAGGAGAAACTCTTGCTTCTGTTCCTCCTCTCCCCAAACATCAGCTCTGTCCCACCCACCAAGTCATCCTCTGTCCCTCATCCCTTCTCCCTTTTTGCACGGTCATCCCTGTGGACCCTGGTCCACGAGGCGGTCCTTCTTCTCCTTGCCCCACTTCCTTCTCTCTCCTTGCCTGCCTCAGTTCACCTCGAGTCCTGCAAGAGAGGGAGGAGCCTGTTGGTTTGACGTCTCTGCTCCTGGCAGCCCAGTGCTCTATCCCGCTGCCACCGTGTCATTGGCATCATTCCTTGTGCTGCCGCTCATCCGCCTGCCCGTCCACCCTGCGCAGTGACCTGAATGTCTCAGCGCCCCGCCGCCCACCTCTGTACACAGTTGATGAGGCCAAAAATCAGCCATTGGTGTAAATAAATTGCTCCCTCAAGTAACTTCTCAAAACCTACTTAGAAAACAGGCTGAGGCCGAGGATGACTTTGAATATTTTATTAGTACTAATGCAGCAGTAGTATCAATATTATTTAGTACTATAAGCTGGGAAATCTCATATAATAAAGTCCACACCCACAGAAAAATACTTTGAAATCCAGTTTAAAATGTAAATGAGCAGAATTCATCTGGCTTTTGTGGCCTTTGTTTACCACTGCTTTCCACTGCTGTCCCCCGCCCCCGAGACTCATCTGAACACCTGAAGTGTGTACACACTATTGGCAACTTCTTCCTACAAAAGGTGCAAGTCCAGCACTAGAACTGGAAATAGCATTTCCTAACGGCTTTGGCTTCAGCAGTGGGTAAGAGAGCAGTGCTCTTTTTAGCCGTAGAACTGGGGCTGGGGGTGTGACTCAGTGGTACACACTTGCCTAGCATGCGCAAGGCCCTGGGTTCCATCCCCAGCACCCCCACCCCACATACACACATACTGTAAGCTGATTTGAACTTGCACCAGAAGCAGCACTTCACTGAAGAATCCATGGATGAGAGTGAGAAGCCACTGCCTGCTGTTTCTTGTCCAATTTGTTTCTATTCACTTCCTGTCTTCACTTCTCTGGGACTAGGCTGTAGCAGAATCTGTAGAATGCAGGAAGAGCCTGTGTTCATGGGCTTTTTAAGATGCCTGCTCACTCCCCATGGCTCTGAAGGGGCTGCGTGGGTGATTCAGAGCAGCGGAGCATCCTGTCGGTTGTCTGTGATGGTGAAGGGGATGCTGGATCCCGTGGTTCTGTGCGGTCAGAGCCAGGGTGTCTCAGGAGCAGACTTAGCATGGCCTGGAGAGGAAAGAAATGCTTGTGACTCGGTGCATCAGGCTGCCGTCTCCTAGGTGACAGGGAAGCTGTGTGCCCTCGGGCATGTTACCCAGCCTCCGCCGCCGCGGCATCTTCACCTGCGGGGTGGGGCTTCGAGCAGGCACCCGCACAGTTCTGTAGGGTCCAGTCAGTGGTAACTGTCCGAGGCGGCAGTACCCCACAGAACGTGTGTGATGATGGAACCAGTAAGGAGCCAGCTGCCACGTGTGGCCACGGTGTGTTCGAACCGTGGCTGGTACTGGGAACTCCTTTTCTCCTCTTACTTACATTGAAATAGCCACATGTGATTAGTAGCTACCATATTGGATAGTATAGCCCGATATAGAAGGACCTACGTTAAATGGAGAAAAATAAAAACACATGATTACGATATGGACAATTCATGGATGTCACAAGTAAATGATGCAAAGTAAGAGAGGGGGAAATTATCCTGAATATGAAGCAGTTGCTCCTTTGAGTAGGCCAGAGTCCTATGGAGCAGAGCTAGCAGCAGGAATGAGGTGGAAGGTAAGTTTCCAGAAGAGATGGGGACGTATCCATTTATGTGACCTTGCTGACTGAGTCTGGCTCAACACTTAAACCACCATAGTGGTACACACCTGTAGTCTTAGCTACTAGGAAGGCTGAGGCATGAGGATCGCTTAAGGTTAGCCTGGGCAGCACAGCACAACTCCTTTTCTAAAATAATTAAACCACCTTAGTAGCTGGACCCATTTCCTCACCAGTGTTTTAAAGCAGATGGGAGAGAACTTAGTTTCTAGCAGTTCATGGGTCCATCCTCCCCTCTTGTGATGCCTTTATCCCAAATCGAAATGGGTTAATATTTAGCCAGGCAGAACAGGGGTGGCTTGAGGACTCTTCAATGTACCAGAGCCCTTCAGTTGACTATGGCAGATCTTCTAAGGCTCCAGGATCAGTAAAAACCCCAGCAGTCAGCCATGTTTGTTCTGACAACATATTAATCCAGTTATTAAATTATCTCTTCCTTCCCCACACTGAAGGAGTGTATCTGAGAACAACCCAGTTCAGAGCTGCCTGACCCAGAAGTCATCCAGTTCTGTGTCTCCATCCTCAAATGCTCCAGGCTCCTGCTCATCAGAAGGGGTTGACCAGCAGTTCTTAGAGGACTACCACAGGGTGACCAAAGGGGGCTCCACTGAGGACACTGGCCAGTACTACTGTGACAAGGTCAGTGGGCTCAGGTCATGCCACATGGAAGTGGCCAGGGGATCTACTCGGTGGGCAGGCAGCTAAGTAATCATGACCCAAAGAAATGATCACCAAGCACTGGAAAGGGAAATAATGTCAGTGACCACTTTCCAATGTTTTCCAGAATGATAATGGTGACAGCTTCTTAGTCTTGATCCGTATCACACCAGATCAAGATGGGAAATTTGGATTTAACCTGAAGGTACGCTATCTGTGTGTATTAGGAGGTTTTATGCCGGGGGGGGGCAGTCTTTAGGTGAATTTATTATTTTCTTTAGAAACATACCGTATACCTCAGTTATATGACAAAATGAACTCAGGCCTCGGCACTGGGAGTCTTTGATACAGCCACAGCAGCTGCCTCACACTAAGAACCAGCTCTGTGCCTGACATTTGCCATGCACTAGATTTATGCCAGCTTACTGAGCTCTTAAAAATAAGCAATGATAACGGTATTTTTAAACCCGTGACTACCAAGTCTCAGAGAGTTGGTGGCAGTTACACCCCCCGATCAAAGCTGCTTGTTAAAAGAGACACCAGCTTCCTTACTCAGTTCTGCATGTGTTACAGAACTGCTGTTACGTCAGCGTCTTCCCACAAAGCCTAAAATTTCTCCTCCCCTACTCTACAGAGAAGGCTTCCCTGCCAAGTAGGAGCAGGCATTCTTTGCCGGCCACCCTGGCTCCCATCGCTCTGCTCATGCATGTGTGACCCTTCCCAAGGCCTCATCTCCACTGTGTGCCTTTCCCAGCAGCGTGCAGTGGCTTTCTCCTGAGGGTGTCAGCATTGGTAACACGGAGCCCCCTCTGGGCACATCTTCATGGACCTAGGGTGGCAGGGGAGGCATCTGAGCAGAGCTGTGGTTGGCACCGGCCAAGTTCAAGGCCTCCCCTGGGCCAGAAGACTCATTCATTGGTTTCTGTCTGTTCTTGCTACAAACAACTCAAGTGTCTTTTCACTTTAAAACATTGCAGGGAGGAGTGGATCAAAAGATGCCTCTTGTAGTCTCAAGGATAAACCCGGAGTCACCTGTGAGTAAACGTGTCCCAGTTGCAGCTCGTGTTTGCTTTCCCATAAATCTGCCAGGGTTTGATTTCTGTGTGCCTCTTCTTCTCCCTCCCCTTCTTTCTTCCCCTTGTCTCCCTTGTCCTCCCCTCCACTCCCCTTTCCTTCCCTCGTCTTCCTTCCTCTCCTCTCTCCTTTGCCTCCCTTCTTACCCACCCTTCCTCCTGTCTCTTGCTCTTTCTCTCTCTGTAACAAAGAATGTATGTAAATACATAGAGATGGAGAGAAAGAACAAAGCTCACGTTTTCTAGAACCTTGCTGCTCAGTGTGGTCCTTGAGGCTGCCCCAGCGCCTGTATCACGCAAGACCCAATTAGACATGCAGAACCTCAGACCCTCAAGTAGGCTGCTGACCCAGTATCTGCATTTGTAACCAGATTCTTTGGTGTTTTATGTGCACATTGAATTTTGGGAAATACTACTGGAGACAGGGAAACTGAGGCACCAGGTTTGCATGTTGGTTTTGCACGTTTGGAGTAGAATCGTGCTCTTGGGTCCCCTTCCTGCCATCTCACCACCAGTCCTGCCCCAGCTCTTTGCCAAGGCCTCCTAAGGAGTTCCTTGGCTTTGTTTCTTTCGAGTTTTTTTTTTAATTGTCTGTATTTAGGAGGTATGACAGGATGTACTTATACATAGTAAAAGAATTGCTGTGGTCAAACCGATCTATCACCTTCCAAATACCGTATGATCTGCTTTCTCAAAGCAGTAGAGCGTCAAAGAACTTTTGCCTTCCAAGAGGGAACTGCTTGGGGAGCCTTACTGTTAAGTAGTCTATAAGCTTGTTGTATACATTTTGTCACTATTTAGGATTTCTGAGGATTAAGGAAGCTTTCATTCTTATACTGTTTCTCACTCAGCTCCATAATAGCTTCTGCTGACAAAGGTTTCCTTTCTCTGCTGCAAGGCTACAGTCTTACTTGTAGCTGGCAAATCATTTTCTAACAGTACCTCTAGAAAACAAAGGATTGGAAGCATCACCATCATTAGGGTAGGAAGCAAAGGTTGGCTCCCATGGAGGAGAGGGTTTAGCAGTTCTGTGATTAGGAAATATTTCACAACTTACATTCTGAGCAGCACATCTTTCAAACCTCACTACCATGTCCATACAGCAGTGTATGTAAACATGACAACAGCGGTACCTGGGCAGGGAAGGTACATGTGATCACGGTCTCCAGGGCCTGGCATCCGAGACCTCAGAATCATTCCCTTGAGGGTGATGTTATGGTAACAGAGAACTCACTTCCCTCCGCCAGGCTGACACCTGCATTCCTAAGCTGAACGAAGGGGATCAGATTGTACTGATCAATGGCCGGGACATCTCCGAACACACCCATGACCAGGTGGTGATGTTCATCAAAGCCAGCCGGGAGTCCCACTCGAGGGAGCTGGCCCTGGTGATCAGGAGGAAAGGTAACAAGCCGCCCCGGAGGAGGAGGGGCCCCGGGGTACTGCCCTGCAAAAGCAGCGTCTTGTTCAGCCCATGCTGTGCTTTTGAAAATGTTGGATCTATAGCCACCATTTGAAAAAGATTTTCACATACCAACCAGAATAACTGGCTTCTCAGTGGGAAAACGTGAAGATGTGCCTGCCTGGGGTGGGGACTGGACCCTTGTGACACGTTCTCTGGAGCGAGGCAGCCCCAAGGTTCCTTTATATAGGGCGAGAACCCCCTGATTCCTCCTGGCTGGGTACAGTTCTGTCATACTCTCAGCTGCCTCTGTTCCTTCCCAGAGGATAGGGTTAAATTATCCCTGTGTGTTTGCTTTGGTCAGGGAAGCAGTGAGGCTGGCCGGGTGAAGCTTGGTTGTCTCAGCTAATGCCTCCTGCGGGTTGAGGGACCTTGAGGGAGTTGCATACCCAGGCTGGGTGTCAGTTTCCTTAAAAGTGACGCGAGGGCAGCATAGCGCCCTCCTCACAGCTCTTGTGGAGACTGAGTGGTGCTTGCACAGGAAAGCTTGACTGCAGCAGGTATTTGAAGGGGAGCTCTGGTGAGTATTATTACTTCTGTTGCTATTCTACAGCAATAAACCATGGCCCTTGGGTCCCCCCTGCAGACGGTAAATGAGGGATGTGAATGCAGAGCCCTGGCCTCACGTGTAGACGCAGCTCACACCCCTCATTCTCTGCTCCCACAAGAACTCCCAGTCCTGCCCACCAGGCCCCCACAGACCCCGACCCCTCCTCCTCCGTGAGGCTTCAGGGGCTCCCTCCCACCTCCATGAGGACTTGGGGGCCTGCCTGGGTCCCCCCCCATCCCCCACCACCTCCTCATCCCACCAACCCCAGCAGTGTGCTGGGAACACAGTAGGTTTTGAGGCGTGATAGCAGCGGGTGCCTGGGGTGGGCCAGGGAGGGCCTTGCTCTGTGCCAGTGGCTCTCCACCATCCTCCTCTTCAACTCTCACAACTCCTCTGAGCTGAGTATTCTCATCCTAAGAGGGGAAAGGGGGGAGCCAAGCCACAGAGAGGTGAGGGAAGTTACCAACACCATGTGACTAGTAAGGCCACTGTGATAGGCGTCAAGGGAGTTGGAAATGAGGACAGGCCTCCATCACATGAGAGATGTGTCCTGTCATGTGCTGGGTGTGCAGAGCAGCAGGAAAGGCCTCCAGTAGGTCGGCCTGAGCGAGGGGCTCACTGTTATGGGGGTGAGGAAAGGTATGGGTAGGCAATGAACACCAAATAGTAAGGCCACCAGTTTTCTAGCTAGTATAATAATAAGTTTATTATAATATAGGCATGTGTGTAAAACTATGAATTGATACAAGAAAAATGGTAAATGGATGCTGGGATGGGAAATCCCGGGTAGGGCAGAAATCACATAGTATAAGGGCAGCTGAGCTGCTGTGGTCAGTTAGAAGAAGGTGGGCTATGGAGTCAGAGGGCCATGGACTGTTGCCCATGGCCAGGAATTCCTGTGTCCTGCCCGACAGGCTGAATTACTGTGGACAAGTAACTTGCCCTTTCTGAGATCCCACTTCCTTATCTGTGACATGGAAAGAACGGTAACGTTCAGGATTGTGCGGACTCAGCTCCACTGTGTGGAGAAACCTAAGCGTTGTTGTTCTCCTTTCCTGGTATTTTAAAGATTAGCAGGGAGCCATTAAAGGCGTGTGTGTGTGTGTGTGTGTGTGTGTGTGTGTGTGTGTGAGAGAGAGAGAGAGAGAGAGAGCGCGAGAGATGTGTGTGTGTGTGTGTGTGTGTGTGTGTGTGAGAGAGAGAGAGAGAGAGAGAGAGAGACAGAGAGACAGAGACAGAGACAGAGAGAGAGACACAGACAGACAGACAGACAGACAGAGAGACTAGGGATTCAATCCAGGAGTGCTCCACCACAGCACTAGCCCACCAGTGTGCTCTCTATCTATTGGTAGGATCTCCCTAAGTTGCCCAAGTGGGGCCCAAACTTGCAGTTCTCCTGCCCCTTCCCTTACTGCTGAGATTTCAGGTGTGCGCCACCACGCCTGCCCTACTGAAGGCTTTCTTTGGGGCGGGCTATAATTTATTTTCCGGTGAATCATTTAATAGTTTAGTAAGAAAAATTTAAAAGGTTACAGGGTCTGTATGTCTGAACAATTTCTTTTTCATTTTAAATAGAATTTTTTAAAAAGAACAATAAAAAGGCTTTTGGGTGAGAGAGTGGCTTCCCTTTTCACTCAGAAAGTTCAGAAGTGGTCCCAAAGCTTCCAATTTGGGAGACGGAATAAAGAAGTAGAGATAAACAGAAGTATGGTGCAAGAATTTTTGCCCGGATTATTCCCAAGTGGGGATAACTTGGACTTGAGGAAGTAAAGCTGAAGCGGAGAGGAGACATTAGGACTAGAGATACTTTCTTGGAAGGAGCCTCCCACGTAGAAATAGCCTCGAGTTAAGAGTCCGGGGTCTCAGGAATGATGGTGTCACAGCCAACAGCTTGGTCCGTCTCCTGGCGCCTGGGAAAATGCCCATTGTAAGAGAGTATGTGAAAAGAACCTAAGAAGAGGGGGAGGGGTTAGAGGGATAGGTAGAAAAGTAACCAGGCTAGAGAGAGCATGCACAGAAGATACGCTTCCTTTTAAAACAGTCCTGTTTCCTTTTTCCTCACCTTGTCAAAAAGCCTGCATGCACTAAACACCATCATTTAGAACTAACCAGAAAGATCAGTGTGTTGTTTTCTGTAATTACCACATACTGAATCACTTACCTAGAAGTGGTGTCCCTGGTGAAGTGATCGCCGTGTGCCTAATCATTTAATAAGACGTTGTAAACCCTCTGCACCCCATGCCACGGGGTAAGTTTTGGAGGGAAACCGGTCGGCCACAGTGGTGAGCCAGACGCTGTTATCTTGTTTGTTCCAGCTGTCCACTCATTTGCCGAGATCAAATCTGAAGATGAACTGAACCAGCTTTTCCCAGAGGCCATTTTCCCTATGTGTCCAGAGGGTGGGGACACTTTGGAGGGATCCATGGAACTGCTCAAGAAGGGCCTGGAAAGTGGGACAGTACTGATCCGGTTTGAGGTAAGAGGCTCCCTGGGGCTGACCCCAGCCAGCCACTGCTGCTCTCATCATGGGCTTCCCTGCTGTCATTGAGCACTGTAGGGCAAAGCAGAGACACAAGCTCTTATTTTTTCACTAAGAGGACTGTGGGGTTCATACACCTCAAATGTGAGGACTCCCAGGCGAGGCTTGTGCTCTTCATGGAGTGCAGCCGGAGCAGCCGCATCTCAGGCTCAGTGCATCGGGGCTGCAGGAGAGGGTCAGGACCATCACCCAGCGCTGAACTCTGTCTCACCCTTTTGCTTTAATAACTGTGTAGTCATGGAGAGACGTGTCAGGAATGGAGGAGGAGAGACTCAGCAAATGCCAACACAAAAGCTCAAAACTCCGTTGAACATAGTAGAGAGGCAGGCAGTGTGGGAGACGCACCCAAGGGATGTGAAGGAGCCGGCTCTCCACCCCCACCCCTCAGGGACCAGGAATTTGAAGCAAGTACTGTCATCCACAAGGGCACAGTATCTTTCCCTCCCAAGTTCCCCAGAACCGCTGGAAACAAAGTCAGAGCCCATCTTCCTCAGGAGGGACCTGGATTGCACAGGGTTGAGAGACTTTGCAAAGTCACCTGAGACCTTTTACAAAAGCAAAGAGGAGCAGAAGGGTCACTAACTGAGTGGAAATGGAACGTGTTCGTCTTTCAAACGTATTTCAAGATAGAAGAAAGCAAAGCAGTTTGAGCAATAAAAGAATAGAAGAAAAAGCACAAAGGAGCATAAAGTAGGCCAGTAAAAGAAACACGATCGTGATCAGCAATACACAGTTTGACTTACAAATTAAAGACGAGAGTCTCAGAGGAGGTACACATGCCCCAATCAGCAATGCATCATCTATTAGCCAACCCGTGTTAAGTGAGAAAAAGGCAGAAGCAAAAGTAGAATGTTTGTCAGATGTGTGTTACTACAGAGTGATTCAAGAAATCATGAATAATGAATACCAAACGAAAAGGAACACAAAGCAGGAAGCGTAAGGCTTAGAATGTGAAGTTACCTCAGAGCAACAGGTGCCGAACGGTACGAAGCAGGACCCCACGGGCAAGGACAAAGGTAGCTGATCCCTCCTCCCCACAAAAGCAATAGGGAATTCAACTTTTAAGTAACTGCCTTGACAGATAATACAGAACAAAAGGTAAGTTTTGATCTCATGCAAATGAAATTTGGTAGTCTTCAAAATAATTGAAATGAGGAAGAATTTGAAATCTGATCGCAGCAGAGATTGGCCTTAGCCTTGTTTTGGTTTGGGGAAGGTGTGAAGAAGGGGTCAAATATTTGTTCATCGTTCAGCCGGTGTGTCTAAGGCCCTAGCCACCCGCCTAACACTGGGTCGGGAGTATAAGGAAACGAGAAGGGGCTTTCTGACCACAGGAACTTACGGTTTGATTTTGGTATATTTGGGAGATTGTATTTTGAGTCCCAGAAACAGCTGAAGACCAGGATAGGGAGTGATTTCATTATATAGAGCAGCAGTCCCACAGGTAGAGGAGAGGAGGTTCCAGGAGCTCCTCTGGTGTAAGATATGGGAATATAAAGCGTGGATGGGATTAAATGTGGAGGGAAGGGTTCCTAGAAAGGTCACATCCTGAATGAAGACCTCACAGGGTGTCAGGTCAGAGGCCTAGCTGGGGTGACTGGTACAGCAAGGAATCCTGGGATCTAGCTCCTAGAGAGGGAAGGCCATCAGACCAGCAAGAATTGTCGATCCAGTGATCCACAAGGAGGCGCTGTGGACTCTCCTTGAGGAAAGAACACAAAGCTTGGTCTTAAGTAGTATTCCATAAAGCCACCTTCACCAAGGGACTCAGCTTTGGCATGTTTTTATGCATAGGAGTCCCCACCCCCATAAGATTTTCTTTGAAGTGTTTTTCAGCATTTAAAAAAAATTTTTAAGGTTTTTAGACAAAGCCACATTTGCTCCTGTGTTTGGCATACTGTTTCCCCAAGGCTTACCTCCTACTGTTTCAATGGAAATCTCCTGTGAGCTTGTCAAACTGGGGCACAGCCCACAACTACCTGATTGGTACTTTCACAAGATCACCCGAGCTTGTGATCCACAAGCAGATTCAGAGGACAAGAGGGAAGAAACTGTACCAGGAGCATCGTCCCACTGTTGCCCATCTCAAGCATTACCTTTTTAGATCATAGTCAGGTGAAAGCATGAGAAGGAAATGGAGAATGTACACCTTTTAGGATTAAAATTTACTATGTGCCCGTTTTTTATTTAGTCTATACAGTTCCTAGAAATTAAATAGGAAACTCCTCTTTTTAAATTATGTCTTCTGCAGAATGCCAAAATACTGAGCAAGTAAGAGAAGCTCTGCCTGTGATGGGACTGGCAGAATGCCCAGAGCCTAGTCCTCCCAGTCATCCCTCTGTGCCCCATAAGGAACTAAGGCTAAGCAGAGCATCACATGGACTGCACTGTTACAGAATAGATAGTGTCTCTCACAGAGCAGAGAAATGCTAAGGAACCTGGGTCAGATGGGATGCATACAGGGAAAAACCTAATGAGCAGTTACTATGTGCCAAGAGCTATAAAGGGCATCCTTTTACATTACCCTCACACAACCCCATATTCCTGCTGTCACCGTCCTCTTGTAGAGAGAAAGACATAGGATCTCAGAGCGATGAAGTGACTTCTCCAAGGCCTCCTAGTAAAAGGCAGAGAGACTGGAACCCAGGCAGCTAACTCAACTGTGTGTTCCCTTAACTATCATGTAGCTGTTGGAAACAAGATACTGTTGGCCTCTGAAGGCCATTGTATTGAAGCAGTAGTAAAGCATCAGAGCTAGCAAAGATCTAGAGGCTGCCAAGCTGCATGGAACCATACCAGCCTTCAATCCTGACTTCTGTCCCTTACCCTCTGTGTCCCTGCTTCCCTATCTAGGCATTGGGCATCTCGTGGGTTGATGTGTAAGGTGTAGATGAGATAAATACTTAATATAATCCCTGGTGCATAAGAATGCCATGAAAAGTAATAGCTGTTATTATTTAGGAACAAAGAGAGACTCCAAGAGTCTAAACAGCGTGGTCAGTCTGTACAAGAGGTGCTCACGTAGCTCTGGACTAGGTTGTCTGACTCCAGAGTCCTGGCCTGTCTGGCCCCTCTTGATCCCCTTCTTCAGTGCCATTGGGAGATGGGCAGAATGCTGATGGGGGGTGTGCCCTGTGGACAGGGGCAGGAAGAAGAGGCTGGTCCCCAGCAGGTACCTGCACCACCCATTCCATCACACAAAGCACCTGCCCCAGGGTAGCAGACCGTAGACAGAGCCCCTCCTACAATGGGAAGCTGCTTTCCTGTAAAGCATGTCCCAACCTGCTTTATTAAGGGAATTCCCTCTCTTGGCTGTTTTGTAAGCAATTATAAATGCATTCCAGAAAGCATTTGCTTCCAGTTGTTTTAAAATCACACTTAATAATAATTAGCATTTCTAGAGGATGTCTCACATATGTTGCCTCAGCTGAGCCAGGGTTTTTTACAAAAGTATTTTTTGGTCATCCTGTTGCTTGGACCTACGGCCTCTGCATGCTAAGTACATACTATACCAGTGAGATATTCCCCTCCTGCCAATATCACTGTTTTATAAATGAAAAATATTAAGCTCAGAAAGGTTAAAGGACTTGTAGAGTCACAGATTTAGTCAAAGATAGAACCAGAATATATTAAAAAAATCTAGCCAGCCTTGTGGCATGTGCCTATAGTCTGTGCTTGAGAGGCTGAGGCAAGAGGTTTGCTTGAGCCCAGGAGTTTGAGCCCAGCTTGGGCAACATAAGGAGACCTGGCTGAATACCTACAGACAAGTGGAATCCCCTGGCATTAGCTTGCCATTGCCAGGTGCTACCAACTCCTCACCCAGCCTTCAATGCAGCCACTCCCTCTATAGTGACACTGAGCAGTTTGGCACCATTGGTGGTTAGCCTTAAAACTTCCTAAATGCTCTACATTGTTTAGCCAACTTGTGGATTTTTTTCTTCCTGTCATATAAAGGATCAAACTTGGGGACATGCTGGGTCCAAGTCCATTCTACCTCCAGGTCACTCTCCTCCTGTAAGAATTACATCCATTCAGCCATAGGCTTGTTCTTTCCAGAGACTAAATTATACTTAATCCACACTTGGCCTGAGTGAAGGCTCCTGTTTAAGCAAAGTGAAGGATACGCAATTGATTCAGAGTTAAAGCTAAGTCATGATGCTAACCTGTCCATAATTCAAGAACCATCTTCCCAGTAAATAAAAGAATCTCATGCCCATGCCCATCCAATGACCAGATGATGTACAATTTTGCCCTCTTGCTCATTGTTAAGACATCTTTGGAGACTTACGGAATGTGATAGAAAATGAAGAACCCAACAAGGTGACACACACCTTGCTAGACTGATGGATTTGAGTAGCAGCCAGAGAAACCATCAAAGGTCACATCCATCTCACATACCCCCAGTCCTCCTCTTCAGCATTCTCCATCTCCACCAAACCAGAAGCCATCTGCTTCTCTCCTTGACTCCTGTTCTTCCTTACCTGACTCCTGCATTGCCATTGTAGCAGCGATCAGTGTAAAGATACTCACTGGCTCCTGTGATAATTACAGAGTTGCACGTGGAAGGGCAAAGGTCACAGAAAACTATGAGAGGTTTCAGGTGACACATGTCAAAATTAGTGAGGGTAATTGTCTTATTTCTTTTTATTGCTGAGACAAAATACCCAACACTCAAAATTAAGGAAGGAAAGGTTTATTTAGCTCACAGTTTGTAGAGGTTTTAGTCCACAATCAACTAGTAGCAGAGCAGAGTGCCATGGCACAGGGCAACACTTGAAGGCAGCAGAAGACAGCAAAAGCAACAAGAGCAAAGGGGCGCCAGGCCTCTTTTCCTCCTTTATGTTGTATGTTGGCGCTCCACCCACACCCACAACATCTCCATGCCCTTCTCTTCCAGAAGCTGAGGATGTTTAGAAGGTAACAACCCTGGCTTCCCTGCTGATTTACTTAGTTGAACCTGTGAACTTCTCAAATTGACACACTGAACAACATCCTAGAGCAGCAAGGGCGTGTCCTTTTCACCCCAGGATGTAGAACTGCTGAGTCTCTTAGATAAGCCTCTGGACCCCTCAAGGTGACACAATGTGTCAACCATAATAATCCATCCCTTGTCAAGTTGGCAACCAGACACATTTTTAAACCACTTTGCAGGTAGACATTATTTTTATCATTTTATAACTTGAATGTTGTAACAGGTTTAACAGTCCTTAAAAACCAGTATGATTAGTCTGTCAACATTATATCACATTAAAACCCTATACATTTCGCCCCCCAAAGACTCATGCACATACCTTCATACAAATAGCATTTAGTCCATCTGCAGGAGTTGGCCAAAGTCCTAACAGTTTCAGCATTGCTGAAAAGTCCAAGTCCCAAGTCTCCTCTGGGATGTAAGGCAACTCTTAGTTGCAAGCCTCTGTACAGATGAAAAGTTAAACACTTTCAACATTTAACAGCACAAAATAAGCATTTCCATTCCAAAAGTTACAGGAATACAAAGGAATGGGAACAAAGCAAGTCCAAAATCCAGCAGGGCAAACATTAAGTCCTGTCGTTCCATGTCCAGCATCTGAAGCAACCTGTGGTACACTGTGAGCTAGAGGGCTTGCATGACTCCACCCCTGTGACACTGCTGATGGTTACAGCTCCCATGGCTTTTCTCTTAGGCCCACCTTGCTCCCTCCTTGCAGCCTTTTGTAGACAATCCACATTTTTGTATTTTTTAAACTTTTGGGATCTCTACTGGATGTTTCGCTTTTTACTCACAGCTTCATACACTACCCTCTCAGGGGCACACTGTCAGGCCTCCCAGGCCTTTTGGTTTACATCTTTTTTTTTTTTTCCGGTACCGGGGATCGAACTCAGGGCCTTGTGCTTAGCGGGCAAGCACTTACACCACTGAGCTATACCTCCAGCCCATCCCAGGCCTTTTGAAATCGAGGTGCAAGCCTTTTTGTTGTTTGGTTGGGTTTTTTTGGTACCAGGAATCGAACTCAGGTCCCTGCACTTGCCAGGAAGGCACTTATGCCACTGAACTATATCCTCAACGGTGGAAGCCTGTTTAAATTTAGAATTCTTGCATTCTGCATGCATGTAAAACCATCCCCACATGGATGATGCCAAAGTCTGCTACCAGGTGGAACAGTAGCCAGGCTGGTTTTTTTTTTTTTCCTGACTATAGGGATCGAGTGCCTGATTCACTGAGCACTCTGAACCTGATTCTGAGGAACAAATTTTCTCTGCTGCCGCCATTTTGGAACATGGAACTGTGTGGCTCTTTTTCTCAAAGCAGTCTTTCACTTTTATAGTTTTGAGGCTGTGAAGGGTGGAGACTTGCTGCTGCTTATGATGCCCTCAGGCCATCTTTTCGATTTTTTTTGTTTTTCCTCAGCAAAAGATTTCCTCTGCTCTATCTTTATATTCTACAGTTTTACTGGAGCTTTCTTTTTGGCCATATTCACACTTTAAATCACCCTGCTAGGCTCTTTGCTCTTGATTTTCAACATAAATCTGGCTGAAAGCCCCCAACAATAGCCATGCCACAACCTGAACATTTAACTGCCTTGAAATTTTTTTGCCAGGTCAATCAGTCTGCCACCCTTAATCTTAGTCTCAGGCATAGTCTCAGGCAAAATGCAGACATACTTTCTGCCAAGCCATAACACACATCAGCTGGAGTCCAGCATTCAATGTAGTCCTCCTTCCCAGCGGAAACCTCCCAAGTCTGGATTTTACTGCAGGATTTTTATCAGCCTTTTGGTCTTTTCAGCTCGCCCAGAATCTCCCATACAAAACAGCCTAAGGCATTCTAGCACTACCCTTTTAGGCAACATCTCTGAACCTTTTTAAACTCTTCCAACAAGCCATTTTCAAAGGCTGTTGAACCACATGATCAGGTGTAGTCACCATAATAACCCCACTCCTGGTACCAAATTGTCCTGGTTATTTTCTCTCATTGCTGAGACAAAATACCCAGTGCCCAAAACTAAGGAAGGAAAGGTTTATTTAGCTCACAGTTTGTAGAGGTTTTAGTCCACAATTAGCTGGCTGCAAGGCAGAGTGGCATGGCACAGGGCAACACTTTAAGGCAACAGAAGACAGCAAAAGCAACAAGAGCAAAAGGGAGGGCAAGCCTCTTTTCCTCCTTTATATTGTATATTGGCCATCCACCCATGCTCTCCTCACCTTCCTCTTCCACAAGCTGAGGATGTTTACAAATTAAAGCCCCTGCCCCCTGCTGAATCACTTAGTTGAACTTTAAACTTCTCAAATTGACACAATGAACAACATCCTAGAGCAGCAAGGGCATCCTTTCACCCTAGGATGTAGAAATGCTGAATTAGTTAAGCTGCTAGACTCCTCAAGTTGACACAATATATCAACCATAACAATAATTGTACCTTCAGGAATAGAATCCATCCCTAAAAAGAGTGTGTTTTTAAGAGCTTTTGCAAATAGGTTTTTTTCCAAGTAGGCTTTTCCCCTTTTTGCTAAGGGAGGAAAACTATCAGTACTGTGTGTCTAAGATACATGGGACACACAGGCCTTTGGATAACCCTTCAGGCAGCCTGAGCATTTCCAATGCTGAACAGTCCCTTAAAAGACATGTTGCCCCATTGTACATGTGTGTGAAAAGGCCTGCTGGAGTACTGGCCAGGATGGCAGCAGAACGTGCATCTGGGGCTGTGTGTGGAGATAGCATTGTTGAAATGTGCATTAGTCGGCTTTCCATCACTATGACAAAATGCCTGAGACAGCTTAAAAAGAGGAAGAATTTATCTTGGCTTATGGTCATTTTACTATGTTGATTTGGGGCCTGTGTCAAGGCAGAAATCCTGGTAGGAGGGTGGTGGAGTAAACCTGTTCACTTCTTGGTGGCAAGCGGAGACAGAAGAAGAGACCAGTATCCTAGCATCCTCTTAAAGTGCATGGCCCCAGTCACCTAACTTCCTTCCACAAAGTTCCCCCTCCTGCAGGAGCCACCTCCTCCCAGGAACCCCATGGGCCTTAACACGTGGGCCTTAGCAGGACATTTAAATCTAAACCATAACAAAATCCCAAAATTACTAGCAGCCATTTCAGTGTAGTACATCTTTACCAGAAGATAGATAAACACACCAGGTGCCCTCTAAACACTGCTTCTTGTCCTCTGGCTGGGACAGCACAGAGAGAACATATGTCTCCATTGTGGACAAGCTGCTTATGAGAAGTGGCACTAGGAAAGTAACATCTTGGGGTTTTATGAAGACCGAGTTCTTGGTTTAATTGCATAGCACCATGTATAAGAGCCCAGTCTGCTGTCTCTCATCATGCTTTATTCACATAGTTTGCACCCCATTTTACAAGTAGATGCCATTATCGCCTTCTTCCACAGTGTTTTTAATTGAGCACCTCTCACCTGCCAGGTACAGTGGTGGCCTAGGGGTTGCCGGTGGTGAACAAAACAGACAAGGTACTCACCTTTGTAACGGGTTGATACAGGGAGCAGACAGTCAGGAACTGTCTGCAGAGTCACTGCCCTGAGCTGGATGAAGTCTTACATGCTCATGATCCCAGTATCTGGGAGGATGAGGCAGGAAGGTCACAATTTAAAGCCCAGCAGGGGCAATTTAGCAATTTAAAGATACCCTGCCTTAAAAAAGAAAAAATACAATATATATGCTGAAGGTGTGGTTCAGTATGAAAGACCTAGGTTCAATCTCCAGAACAACAACAAAAGCCACTGCCTGAAGCTGAACCTGGTTGTTGGTGAGGGCATGAAAGGGATTCTGTTTCCCCCGTTTGTGCGCTCCTCACCGATGGTGCCCTTCAGTTCTCTTCTCCTCCTCCTATTTTCCTCCTCCCTGGGTTCTCAGCTTCGGAGGTGTCAGGGAGCGCTTCCTTTCCTATGCCAGGCCTTGCCAGCAGCCTCAGATTGGAAACCCTTGTGCAAGGGATGTGATGGCTAGATTTCACCACTTTGGCTGAAGAGTGAGGGCCGCTGAGAGTCTTACCCTGGTGCCTCTCAAGACAAAAGAAGAAAAATTTGCACTCCAAATTCACAGCTTTTGAGCTGTCCCACCCATGCTGCCCTGTGGAACAGCAGCTCTTCTACCTCAGTTTTTGTCTTGAAGGCCAGAGCTAGAGATATTGATGCTGTAATTTAAATCCTGCTGTTCCTTAGCAACCCCTCTCGGCAATGCTTTTCATAATTTACCCTTAGTTTCAGAGCTCCTTAGAATGACACTCTGGTAAGTTCAGATCTGTACATTTTAGGACACAAAAATAAATAGTTTTGTATAAGCCTAAGTGGTTTTATAACCCTTCATCTCTGACCCTACCTTACAGCCCCCTGGCTACCCCTATCATAGGACAGGGTTTAGGGAATCTGTGACCAAGAGCCCTTGTCTGCCTCACACACCTGCCGCCTGGGAATAATCAAAGTAATTTGTATATTTCGGTGAATAGTTCCTTTAAAAGCCTCGTCTTGAACTCTGGCCAATATCATCAAGCCTTAACTCACCCTTCTCTGCCCCTGACTCTCCCAAAATGTACCTACTTCCAGCACATCCCTTTCCATTCTCTGTCTCCCTCATATACGAGAGGGTTGTTGCCCACCAGCACAGTGGCTCACATAGTCTGAGGAGGTATGGTTGCTATAAAGGAACCGGAAAGCCAGCTCTTAACACTGCAGAGATGAAATGTTCAAGTCCTGTTCCCACGGATTGCTTCAGTCCCACTCAGTATTAACCCTTGCAGAGTGGATGTAAACATGAGTATGTTGTCGAACTTTCTAAAGGCCAAAAAGCCTTAACTTTGATGTGTCCACCCAGCTGTCCCTGAAATTTTTGTACTTTAAAATTTTTAAATATATTTATTTTGTGATGTTCCTTTTTCTCACTTCTGTTAGTTGAATTTAAAACATAGTCACTGTCATACTGCAGATAATACAGAAGTAGCTAAAATAAAAGTAATAATCTCCTGACCTCCATCGTATTCAGTTTCTTCATCTTAGTTATAATTTACAAACAACAACTTGGCACATCTCCTTCCATACTTTTTTTGGTACGTCTGAAAATACATTTAGGACGCATAACACAAGTGCACATGTGCACAGAGGGTTGTGCATAAGCACATTATATACACTACATGTGCTGGTAGGATCACCATTGCATATATTATTTGATAGCATACAGTTCTTACTTCAGCATAGAAGAATCGATGTCCTTATAAATCTGTTTTTACTCTTTTGTTATTTGCACAGTATTTTCTAGTATGTATGATAATTATGTCAACACTTTTCCTTATTGGGAATGTTCAGGCTGTATCTGTGTTTCTGCAAATAAATATTTCGCTGTAGATAAACTTTTCTGACATGATTCATTACTTATTTCTGTTGGACGAAACCCAGAGAGGGCACATTTACAATTTTTTGCATAGTGACATAGGAAATTTCTTTGAATCCTATATAATCCTATCAATAGATCATTGCTACTGAGACACATTTAAAACCTTATACTAATTAAAGCCTTTTTCTAGATCTACAGTTGTCTGATAGACTTCAAGTTGCTTATGCTTATACTTCTGTTATTTAAAAAAGTATATACTTATGTGTGTGTGTGTATATATATATATATATATATATACATGCACACACACACACACACACACACACACACATGAGAAAGTTGTTTAGTGGCTACTGGATTGCTAGGAGGTGAAACTGTGTAGGTGTTCAATACCTGAGCTCTTGGAGAGATTAGAAACTCAAAATATTTGATGAGTGTAAAAGACACAGTATTATTAAGCCAGGCATGGTAATACATGCCTGTAATCGCAGCTCTCTTGGAAATTGAAGCAGGAGAATCACCAACTTGAGCCAAGGGTAGACAATTTAGCACAGTGATGGCAAACCTGTGGCACACTTGTTATTATGTTTTTCTTTTAATACAAAAGATGTTAGTGCAGAGTTGTTTTTTCTAAACGAAAACCTAAAATTCAGGTTTAATTTCAGTGTTGGCACTTTGCAATAAATAAGTGGGTTTTGCATTGCAGTTGGGCACTCAGTCTCCAAGAGGTCCTTGGGAGATGATGAGGTCCTTCATGGCCAGATTAGCTTGAAAAATACTTAGCTGATCAAACAAGTTTATGCATTATAGGATTTGTCTTAATAGAGATTCATAGAACACAAGGTAAGTATTTGGCAAATTTCTTTGACTTCAAAACATTTTTTAAAGAGTACTGCCTTCTTTTAAGGCACTCACCTTCCATTGAATGTAAGATGAAAAATGCCAATACATAGTTCAGTCTTAGTTTTTGTTTTTAAAAATGTAATGTATACGTGTATTATATTCATGTACATATTTGTACATTTGTATGCATGGATGTGCAGAAAAGCGGGAAAAATATATGAAAAGGTTCTCTCAGAGTTGTGAAATTACTTACAGTTTTTTTCTGTCTGAATTTCTCAAGTTTTCTGCAAAAGAAAAAATATTACTTACCAAATTAAAACAAAAAGTTGCTTTTAAATTCCCAGATTGCTTTTAAGAACCACTGGTGAAAAGGGACTTAGCTGTAGTTGTCAAAGTGGAAAAACAGCTATACAAAAAACAAAACATAAGCCTTGGCAGCAGATCTGAGTTGATCCTCCTGTCTGTGATCCTGGGCAAAGCATTTAACCTCAGGCTGTCACTTGCCAAATCAGAATATGGTAATACCTCCCACACAGCTGGGGGGAACATCCTCGCAGGTACTGTAACATGCTTGTAGATGGACAAAGATCTTTTGTTTCAGATTTTTGGCTAGTGATGGCATATATAGGGAAACAGCTCTTTAAATGAAGCTTGCTGCGTTGGGATAGATGTTTTTCTGAAGAAATACAGTTCTGAAACGATGAATGGTGCTCCTACTTGTGAGCAGAGGATATGGTTCACTGCATCAGATGAGAGGGAAATGAGATTTTCAGACTAATTCAGATAGATGATTTCCATTTAATTTTTAGGCAATTCTTTTTTCCTCCTCTAGATGCTTTTAGCATTTGTCAAGTAATTGTCATAAAGATAAGGTTTTACTTACCAGGATCCATTATCTGTGACTCACCCTGCCTTTGGCTTTTTTGCCCTCTCAGAATCCTCAAATTTTTTTTCAAGAGTTAAATTAAAGAATTTAGTAGGTTTCTCCTATAATTGGTGAATTTCTTTTTGCGAAGATTGTCTTTTAATATGTAACACATAATTACTTTAAAATGTTAAGATTTTGGTGCCATGCGTGGTAAACTTTACCATTAAAAGTCTTCTTTCATGCTTCTTTCACAGCTGTTTTTTGTAATGATTTTTTTTTTACTTCTTTATTTGTTCTACAGCAACTTTACAGAAAGAAGCCAGGTTTGGCCATCACCTGTGCAAAGCTGCCTCAAAATTTGGACAAAAACCGATATAAAGATGTGCTGCCTTGTGAGTATCTAACACAAATGCTCCTTCCCTCCCTGCACTGAGATAATGTTTCCCTTTTTAAAACAGATTGCCTGGTATTCTGGAACGATTTTCCGTGTGTCTGTAAACACCGCCGTCTTTGCTGCAGCCATTTCAGACTGAACAGTTGGGGAATAGTGTTTATGCTAATGAGGCAAGAGCTGCAGATGGGGCTGGGAACTGAACTCTTGTTTACTTGGTGTGATAAAAATAACGCTCAGAATGATTGGTAAATTTTCTTCTCTCCCACAGATGACACTACCCGGGTATTACTGCAGGGACATGAAGATTATATTAATGCAAGTTATGTGAATGTAAGTTAATAATCTGGGTGTAAGAGAGAGCATGTTCATCATTGTAAGGAAGGCCTGAACAGCCAGTGGGGCGCGTTGTCACTGACCGAGTGCAGTCCTGTTCACTTGCACGTTTCAGCTGGACAGCTGTGTGAGGGAAGGAGAGGAGTCCGTTCTCACAGAGGAGAAAACTAAGGTTCAGAGGGGTTGAATAATTTGAAAAGCCACAGCACTAAGAGCAGATGGGACTGAAACATATCCTGTGTTTCTGATTCCATCACCCACATGCTTCTGTACTGGGCTGCTGCCCTTAAGGTGTTTGGTTTTGCCAGTGGTAACTTTCTGTGGCTTCTCCCATGTAATTAATGCCAGCTTGCCTAAAAATAAGAAAAATAAGAGCACCCTCATATATGATCCAAAATACAGAAAAGGAAAAGGCTCACACATTAGATGAAAATACTTTTTTTTCTCTGAAAATATGTACGAACTTCAGTCCCGTGTTCTTCAGTTTCATCTAAACCTCAGGTCAGCAAACTTGTTCTGTAGAAGGCCACATAGTAAATATTTGTCTTTGCATTTAAAATATAACCATTTAGAACTGTTGGAAACTACACTTAAGTTTGCAAGGTGCCAGACAGAGAGTCTACTAAACCCTGATCTAGATCAACATGATTTCTCAGATTTCATTTCAAATTATAGTGAAACATCAAGAACTACCCTTGATCTGCCCAATGATTCTTCTTATTTTAAAACATCTGTGAGACTGGACACACGGGCCCTCACTTCAACATTCAGAAATGGTGAGAGGCAACAACCCTACAAATAGTAGTAGTCTTTCCATAGATCCAGGATCAGGGACACCATTAGCCCAGCCACTGAGCAAACCATGAATTGGGACCCTACGCTCACCTTCCCCACCTTAGAGTGGTGGACCACAGTGTCCAGGTGAAGCTTAGAGAATTCTGAGTGTTCTTTCACAGAAAGGACTTAGTCCAAAGGGGAAAAGGTGAAAATGGAGCAGAATGAAAGAAATGTCACTTTAAAACATCTCAACATTTGATGTCAAGATTGAGCAACCCAGTGATAGAAGGCGTGACTAAAGTTGGTATAATTCTGTGTTGTTTATGCTTTGCATAAAATAGCGCCCTACTCTGATTTCATGGCATGTAAAGTATATTACAAAAAACTTTTAAAAGCAAATACATAAAAACAGATTTTGATAGAAAATGCTGCATAGGAAAAGTCTTGAGGTGATGATTGCTGAAAATGCAGATGACTGATATTGGTTATATTTAGGATAGAACAAAGTCTTTTAAGCTCTGTCTTGTTAAAGGGACATGTCTAGGTTTCTCCTACCAAATATCATACAGTTTAATTTTAAAGCTCCTAATGCTGGCATTATTGTCAAATCTTTCATAAGGATTTTTAGAAATAACTTTTTCTTTGATTTTTCTCATTCACTATGAATTGATAAAGAGAGATTTTTCTGGTAAGTTATCAAGAACAGTTTTGAAAGGCAGACCCTTCTGTACTGTGTGGCAGTCACAGAATCTAATACTTTACCAATCTCTTACCAGATGGAAATTCCTGCTGCTAACCTTATGAACAAGTATATTGCCACTCAGGGGCCCCTGCCACATACCTGTGCACAATTCTGGCAAGTCGTCTGGGATCAGAAGTTGTCACTGATTGTCATGTTGACAACTCTCACAGAGCGAGGGCGGGTAAGTGGCTCGATTTCCAGTTGAAATGTGTGCAGTGTGACACTGTGCTGTACAGAACATGAATCCCAGGACTAGAATAGATGCACCAGTCCAGCCTCAGTGTGACCCATAAATCTCCTGTTTGGACCAAATGGACAGCTCTCAGGACAGGAATCTCAGTCTTCAGGCATGGGTCTATTATAATAAGCAGAAGGCAGTTCCCTCTTGCCTCATCCTCCCTGCCTCAGAACTGTGTGTTGGTTATGGCTTTGCCCACCCAAAGTAAGTGATGGAGCAGAAAGAGCAGTGTGTGACACCTAAATAGGGCTGTCAAAAGTAAGAGGAAGTCCATTGTGCCATTTTCCATAGAAACAGATCACTGTTTATGTAACAGAAGTCAGTGTGCGAGGGGTACTTTTATCATGAAATCCCTACCTTCTAGATACGTCTGCCTATGTTCCTTATGATGTGTATATTGAGAAACACATGCCAAAGTCAAATATTATTTTGAACCACCTGATTTGAGTGATCTACTTTCCACTGTCTCCAAAGATTTCCTCCCCAGTATAGTTTGGAATGCCAGAGCAATCCATGTTGAAAGTGAGGTTACATGGGAATTAGAATGGGTAGTACTTTGGAGAAGAACAGTCTACTACCTTCTCACTTGATACAATAAATAAGATTTCCTACTAGTTCTAAAGAGTCCCATAGGTAGCAAAGAGCTTTTATATGTGTTGTCTCAGTCAGACAGCTCACCACCTCTGCTAAAATACTTCAAGTCTTGAAGTCTATCATGTGGGTGCTCAGCTCCAACTTTTTAAAAATTTCTTCTCACAATGTATGTATCACTTTTAACTTCCAGCCCATTTAGTTGTGCAACAGAGAAAATAGAAAATAAGTTCCCCTCTACTCTATGTGATATCTATCTGAAAATAACCATGGACTTCCATTCAGATCATGGTCAGAAGAGTGTGTGGACTTTGTCTTAATTTTGGCATTGAGCCAGCTTCTCCCCGTTAGCATTAATCAGCTTTTTCTTTGCTAGGGCACAGTACCAGCACTCACAACTTAAAGAAGGAGATGTTTAATTTAGCTTATGCTTTAGGGGGATTGGGCCCATCACAGCAAACAAAGAAAAGATGCTTATTTCATGGTGGTCGAGAACAGTGCCAGAGAAGAATGGGTGAGGACCATTGTATAAAACTCAAAACCATGACTTAGCCATACGTAGCCAGGAGCATACTTTATTAATCTGCTAGGCATTTCTTAATCCAATGAAGCTGAAATACCAGGATTAACAGTCATAATTCACTCCTTGTCAACTTCACACCCAAACATATCTCCTTAAACCAGACTTAATCTCCAAATAAAAACAATAGCAAGTTCATAATTTCACCTAACATAACTATTCCCCATACAACCAAAAATAGAGTCCCTTCCCGACCTCAACAGTTCCAGCATTTTTCAAAAGTCCAAGTCTCTTCTGAGACTCAAGGCGACCTCTAAGCTCTGAAGTGCTATAAAAAATAAAAAACAGGTTACATAATCCCAAGGTACAATGGTATTGGCAATGATGGTAAAGCTTTTACAGAACAAGTGCTCAACTGTAACTCAAAACCCACTTATTTATTAGAAAGTGGCAATACTTCCAATAAACCTGAAGACTGAAATTTTAGTTTACAACAACTCTACATTATCATCTTTTGTCTTAAAAGAAAAACACGGTAACATGCATGCCATATGTTCACCACCACTGGCATAGGGTAAACATTCCCATTCCAAAAAGTAGGGTAGGGGGACAGAAAAGAGTCAGACCAAAGAAAGACAAAAACCCAGCAGGATAAACACTTAAGTCTGTACCTCCATATCTGGCATCTGGAGCACACAGTGATGAGATACCAGTTCCAGAGAGCTATTGGCAGGCACCTTTACGGCCTTGCTTATTGAAACCCACGTGACCACTCTTAGCTCTGCTTCAGACTACAGCTTTCCTCATCACACTTACTTCCTCATTCCATATTTCTGTCATCATTAATTTGCTGGGGTCTCCACTGCACTTCAGTCTCACGACTTCATTTACTGCCCTCTCAGGGCTTCTTCCCCTGAAATCTGGGTAGAAGCTTTCCTGACCCCACAACTGTTGCAGTCTGCAAGTCAATAAAATTAGCTTCACATAGATAAACACCAAGATTGTCTGCAAGCTCAAGCAGTAGCTGGGCCCCTTTGCATCATGGCTGCAGCAGCCTCTGGGTGCCTGGATGGCTGAGTACAGTGAAATGAATCCCAGGGAACCAGTTCCCAAGCAGGCATCCCAGGGACTGTCTTCTCAAAGGAAAGGTTTAAACTTTGGTACCCTTGACCTTGCAGTGGTTGAGGTCTTGCTGATTCCTGAGGTACCCTCAAATCATCTTTTCTTGTCCCTATACAAAGTACTTTCTTTTTAACGATCCTAATCTTTTTATTAGCCATACCTCCTTTGGCCTCAACTTTATACATGGTTCTTCCTGGACCAAAATTCATGTTTTTCAAAAGTTTTTGCTTGGTCTTTTGCCCACAGTTCTCATTATAAATCTGGCTAAAACCAGCCAGTAGTGCCCATAGCACAGCTTAAATATTATCTTGCCTTAAAATTTCTTAAACAGATTATCCAGCACCCCTAATCTCAGTTTCTTGCATGGTCTTAGGACATGGGCAGAATGCAGACAAATTTCCTACTAGAGAATGACACAATGCCAGTAATCCATCTGCCTTGGAGTCCTTGTTTTCAAGTGAAACTTCCTGATCCTGGCCTTTACTGTCAGTATTGTGGTCTTTTGCACTCTGGCTAGAATCACCCACCCATTCAGCTATTAAGGCATATAAACTTTTCTCTAGCCCACATCTACAAATCTTTCCAAATGTCCACAAACAAGTTCCAGAGGCTTCTAATCTACATAGTGAGGTATAGTCATAGCAACAACCCCACTCCTAGTACCAGCTTCCTGTATTAGTCAGCCTTTCTGTTGCTGGACACAGTATCTGATACCACAATTTAAAGAAGAAGTTTAATTTGGTTCACAGTTTCTGTCCATGGTCATCTGACTCTAAGTCAGAAACATCATACCAGAAGGGTGCAGCAAAGCCAAGTTGCTTTGTTCATGACAGCCAGGAAGCAGAAGAGGGGAACAGTGCCAGAGCAGAAAGGTTGAGGGACCAGACACAATCCCAAGGTAACACCTGTATGACCCACCCAGACATACCTGGAAGTATGCTCCTGCAATGCCCAGGGCATATCCCAAATCCAGTGAAGCTGCAACTCCACCCTAATCACCACAGTGTTAATGCCCTTGACTCTTGGAACCTTAATTCAGCACCCTAGAGCCAGACTAGATTGAAAGCATGGCTCCTTTTGAGCAAGTAGCATCTCTCACCCTCGGCTCTCCTGAATGTTTGGTGAAGATGGTAACAGTGCCTACTTCTGAAGGTCGATGAAGACTGAGACAGTACACGTAATGGGCTTAGAGAACTGTATGTCACACGTGTTCAACAGATGCTGCTGTGGCTCTCTGTTGTTGTCCTTATTGGTTGGACTCAGCCCTCAGCTCTGGCCTTTAGGACGTTCTTTAGGGCTTGTTTATTTCTTTGTGTTAGCTCATTCCTAGCTTTGTGTTACTCACAGGCTGGGTCAGAATTTCTTCTTACCACTTAAATTACTGAAAGAAAAGTGTAAAGTTCTCAGGAAACAGGAGCAACTCCTCCTGAATGCTGTTAATACTGACAGCTCTGTTCTCATCTCCGGTTACTCTATCTCCTCTACCCAGTTACCAGGAGAGACTGTCAGAGGTTCAGCCGAAATCACTGTGCAACAGCTCTGATCCCACCTGATCTCTTTGTCTGGAAGTCTCCTGTTTGTTCTATTTTAGTTTTAGTTATTTTAAAAAAAATTTTTTTATAAGAAGCGAAGTTAGCATGGACCCTTTTTTGGATTTAGGGAACCCCAGCGGGCTCACAGTTCTGTCCTTCCTAGTTTTCTAAGTGTCTGAAGTTATCTGTGGTGTGGAGGCTAAGAAGGCATAGGCTAAAGCCATGCTGAGTTTAAATCCTGTCTCTCCTACGTCTACCTGTATGGCTTATTGATGGCATAGAATGGAATAAAATAGAATTTAAAAATACCACCTATCTTGTGGGGTTGTGGAAAGACCGAATGAATTCACATAGAAAGCCCCTTGGAAGAATGCTTGGCATGCAATATGTAAGTGTTAACTAACAGTAACAGCAGTATAATTTCAGTACCACCTTAATGACTATTACTAGAGCTCAAATGTATTTGTTTTGACCATTTTTCTTTAAATTGTCTTACCTTTTTTGATGTGATAAATTTCCTTCAAAACATTTCCTAACTAGAAATTGGTATCATTTGCCATAAAAAGAAGGTATGTTTAAAAATATAAAGACTGCAAAACAAAACAATATTACAAACTTCTAAACACTCTTGCCTTCCAGACTCAGCATGAGCCCTGTGTTTTCTTACTCTTGGTCTCTATTATAAAAATAAAAGTAAAGTGCTAGAGAAGTAACGTTAAAGTAGTGCTAGACCCAAACCGAGCCTCGCTCCTTGACACAATCTGAAATACCCCATGAGACAAAAATCACTTTCCTACCATGCAGTTCTACATCTCCCAACGTGCCACCAGTGTCCCACACCAGACGTCCCACACTGGTACTTTAGGTAGTGGACAGCGAACCTTTGGCCCTGTCATTTCATGTTCAGCTGGCTTTCTTTGGTCCCTTATTCTGTTACTTTGGTAGCTGATGCTCCAGATTCCTAGGGGATGTTTTCTGGAGGTACCACCCTGCCCTCTTATGAGGTATTTTAGCTCATTTGACTCCTTAGAGCCAGCACCTGAATCTACTCAGACAGCTCTGTCTGGTCACTGGCTGCTCATCTGTGTCAGGCTTCTCTTTTCCATCTCCAGCCAGGCAGTCATTCCAAGAGAAAGGGGGGCTCCCCACAGGAGCAGTTCGGTGGCAAATGATCCACCTTGGACAGCAGCCCCTTCCTTCCCTCGTTCCATGTGGTCCGGCTGAGGAGAAAAGACCCTTTCTGCCCTAACTGCTCGTCCAGGTCCTGCCCCTCCTGCTCCATGTTCTGTTGCCCCTCTCTTGTTGATGTCTGCTCTGAACCTGAGCTCGTTGAGGTCCCCATGTGACCTGGCACGTTTCCTTGTTCCTTGTCCTCTCTCCCTGACTGAACCCGTCTGTAGCTTCATCAGTATCCTGTAGGAGAGACTCCCGCCTCCCATGAGGCCTCCCATTCGCTCTTCCCTTTAGCAGCTCTGGCCCTGGGGACTTGCTCTTGTTTATCAACTGTTAGAAGCTGGTCTTCCAAATTCCAGGGTGTGCGTTTCCCACCCACTGCTGTTACAGACTCCGGACTAACAGGAGCCCTTTGTCCCTGTCTCCTCCTCTTCACATCCCCTTTTTCTGGAGTCAGTTGTTCTAGGCAGCAGCTTTGCCTCTTTTTCTGAGAGAGGAAATTTCCAGCACGTCTTGTTTGTTTTCTCCCATGTTGTCCCTTTGACAGAGGGGGACTCCTGGCGGGGATGTGTTGGCTAGAGGCCTACCCTCTCTGTTTTGCCAGGGTTTGCCGGCAAGGAGAGCATCCCCATCTGCACCACCAGGTAGTCAGATACACACTGCAGAGTCCCTTGTGTCACTTCCATCCAGAATGCTTTTCACTGTGCTTTCCCTCGAAGCTGAGACACTCTTGCTAGCGGTGTTACTTCTCAGTTGGGAAGTCTTTCTCCCTCCGCTTCCTTCAGGTATTTCTCTTGAAGGGAAATTATTTATTACATTTATATGAAATCTAGGCATGATGTAGATAACCTTCCTCCCCAGTCTGCCAATCATTAGAAGTGCGGGCTCTAGGTGAGAGGAGGCCCATCACTTGTAACCGTGTAACCTTGGGCCAGACTCTAAGGCTTGGTTTCGTTATCACTAGGAGGAAGAAGGCCGTGCTCATCTCTTAGACCCTGCGGAAGGTAGCAGCGCACTGTCCCAGGCCTGCCTGTGGCCTGGGTTGGCGATTCCCCATCCTGTCGTCCTCGTCTCACTGGGCCAGAGAGAAATGGGCCCCGCTCAGAGTAGCACTGAGGGGCCCCGGATGGCCATGAGAATGACGCGAGGTGGTGCGGGGAGGTCTGGGGCAGCCCAGGGCGTTCTGTCGTTGTGGTGTGTTTGGTAAGGTGTACTTGGCCGTAAGGCTCCTCTGTGGGGTGCTCATTTCTGACTCACATTTTGCCCTGCCCTCTGGGTGGCCCAGCAAATGGACCTGGGCACTGACTCTTTCACCTCATGACTCCAATCCTCTCTCTTCGCTTCCTCATAGGCCACATCTGTCCAAGTGTCCTCGTACAACAGTGTGCCCAGAGTCACCAGCCCCGTGTGCACACGTGCTCGCAGGCAGCCCTCGGGCCCACCGTGCTGGCTGGTGGTTCACATCTGCTCCATCACCCAAGCCCAGAATCAGGACTGGGCCGTGGCTTGTCTCTTCTCTTCCTTTCCCCTGTCCACCTGCCACGTCAGCCCGCTAACCATCTTCTGAGACTCACGCACCATCCTCTCCTCGGTCCCTTTGCCCACCCCTTGCTCTCAGAGCCTTTGTTCTTCTGCCAAGACACCAGCAGCCTCCCTAGTAGACACAGCTGTGAGAGACCTTGCCAGAGGTCACCCTAATAAGCATTTTACCCTCAAGCCCTGGGCAGGCTCCTTGCCTCACCCCCCTGGGCAGCACCCTAAAGCATCCCCTGAATCCCATCCCCTGTGTCCAGGATCTGTTCCACCTCCTCCACAACCCACCTCTGCCTGTGCCTTTGACACATATACCTGCTGCCAAATTTGAGAGTGGCTTGAAGAAATAACATACCAAGTCTACCTCAGTGCTGCATGCTTAAAATTATTTGTTGACTTTAAGTGAGAAAAAAAGCAAGTTTTTCAAGCCAGGCGTGGTGGTACACATCAATATTCCCAGCACTCAGGAGGCTGAGGCAGGAGGATTGTTGTGAGTTTGAGGCCAGGCTGGGCTACAAAGTGAGCTCAAAGCTAGCCTGAACTGCATAGTGAGACCTTATCTCAAAAAGACAAAAAAAAAAAGAAAAGATAAGAAAGCAAGCTTTTCACCATCAAGCCTTCTCAGTTAGGTCAATGACCATCCCCCCAAAGCCCCATGTGGTCTCCATTCCCCAGTAATGCTCTTCCCCCTTAAGAGCCCAGCCTTCAGCACATTCCCTCTCTCCACACATTTCTTTCCAGAGTTACTTCAACAGTCAGCTTTCCCTTCCTGAACTCCCTTTGCAGCACCACTGGAGAGCTTGCAACTAGAAGGAAACAATCCCACTCCACCCTTGCGTTCCCGGAGAGACAGCATTCTGAGCTCCTCTGACAGCATCTGCTGTGGATGCATGTTAGCGCCAGTTGCCAGTCGCCCACCAAAGGGCTGCGCTGACTATTGTCCTTTCCTCCCTGCAAAGCCAGGCCTTATGCACATGACCTGTTTCATCTCCACCACCTGCAGAGCTATGTTTTCTTTCCGTTTCGTATCCACCTGGCTGCGTTCGTAGCTGCACAGTGCAACTCTGGGTCTGCCCCCACTCCTATCCGTACGACCTGACACAGGTCGGTGCATTCTCTGAGCCTCAGTTTTTTCACATGCACAGCAGAGCACCCACCTCAGGCAGTTGTTTCAAGCTCAAGATAAAATAATGTCCATGAAAATGGCCCTCCTGTGCTTAGCATATGCTACTTTAAAAATATTGGGCTTTAGTGATTCCCCCTCTTCCACCCTACACCAGTAGCAGCTATGTGGAAAATAAGTTTCCAAATGCAAAGTTATGCTCAAGGTTACACAGTTGGTTAGTGGAACTGTTTAACAGGATTAAAACTCAGTACCTCCACACACTTCTTGTTTTTTCACTACCCACCCCCATGCTTTTAGATCCAAAGACCTAAAATCTATGGATCAGAGGTTAAGAAGGAGTCCAGTTCCTGTCAAATTCACTGCAGAATAGAGATACTCAGAGAGTGCAAGCCTTTGTAGGTTGCCTGGTGCTAGTTGACACTTCAGGCATATCTTCCTTGGTGACCCTGTGGATGAGAGCCCAGGCAGCCTGCAGGGCAGAAGGTTTTGCCTCCCACACAAGTGAGGAGAGACAGGCGGATGGAAATAGAGCCTGTGTTTGTAGGCTCTGCCTCCAGTGCTACTGACAGTAGCCGCTCCATGCCTAGGAAAGTTAGGAAGTGGCTCCTAACCAAGATACTGACATTCTCTGTTTCCAAGTAAATTCTCAGCTCCAGCTTCCCAGCAGCATCCTTTAATTTCAGATATTCACTGTGATACTTGAAAATAAGGCTAGAAAAGCTGTTTCCAGACAAATTCCATGTGTCGGTTATACCACCTTTCCACTGTAAACAAGTATAATTTTTACTTAAGAAGGTCCAACTTTAGGCTGGGGGAGTTTTTTCTTTTGTAGTCAGGCTTGGTGGCACATGCCAGCAGTCCTAGCTGAGGCAAGAGGATTGCTTGAGTCTTAAGAATCTGAGGCCAGCCTAGACCACATAAAGACATCCCCCACTTTAAAAAATTATAAAGCCAGAACTTGACTGACAGAGGAGCTGTGACGGGATGGGCAGCTTAGCCATGCATTTGGCTTAGAAGCCAGAGCTGGGAGCCACAGCGGTCTGAGGAAGAAGCTATAGGGTTGGGAAGGGGACAGGACACTGGAAGAGTGACAGCATCAGCCACTCTATGGGAAAAGGCACAGCCATAGCAGGAGATACTGTGATGTGCTGCAGGACTAGTGCTGGGCTGTGTCACAGTAGCTTATGACCTTGGAGAAAAATCACCCCCCCCCACCAAGTTCCTAGTGTACCCTGCAGGGAGAGTTGACTCCAAGGAGAATTATCTATGAAAGCATTGGAGGGAAATGTTAGGATATTCATTTCAGCTTAGGAATTCCCTGTTTTGGATTTTTGGGGAATCTCTGACTATCCTTAGTCAGGTTGATGTAGAACCCGTAATAACAGCAGGCCGACTCTGACCTGACCACCAAGTGGAGCTCAGCACGGCACATCCTCCCCAGCCTCTGTCACTGTGCATGAGGCAGGTGTGGCAGGGGTGGTCTGCATCTTCCAAGTGAAGAGAGAAGTTGACTTGGTGAAGTCCTGTGTCTGACAAAAATGGAGGAGGAGTCCTGTGGACACCTAAGTGCACGCTTCTGACTGCTGTGCCCAAGAGGCTGAGAGGAGTGGGAGGGGCTAGATAGGAGAGCAAAGGGGAGGGGATCTGGGTTGTTCTGAGAGAGTAGGGGAGTGGATCAAGTTGTGCATAAGCCAGGCCTGCATCTGAGGCCTCTTCTGTTCTATCAAATGAATTCTGGAGAGGAAGAGAAAGAATCTCTTGTCCTCCTCCTGCGGGCTGCAGCCCAGGCATAGTTGGTCCCTGGCAAGCTGAAGAGGATGGAAGTTCCTGTTTGCCCCAACTCAGAATAAGTCCAAGCACGTGGGTGTTACCCGAGTTCTCTCCTACCAGCTCCTACTGGGTATACCTGGCCGGATGCCTGACCAGTCTGCCTGTCCGTGGTTGACTGCCCTGGTGCTCCCCCACTGAGGAGGCTCACACACTCCATGGTTTCTTACAGACCAAATGTCACCAGTACTGGCCCGATCCCCCTGATGTTATGGACCATGGCATCTTTCACATCCGGTGTCAATCAGAAGACTGTACCATCGCCTATGTGTCCCGAGAAATGCTGGTCACAAACACTGAGGTAAGCAGTGACCTGAGGAGGAGCAGTGCGGGAACAGGTAGAAGACCAGCACCACTGCGGTCCTGGTGGGGCGGGGCCGCCCTTCCCAGTCTGCTCTGTTTGCACCTGGTGAGGATGCCAGTAAATGTGCAGGACTGCCTGTCCGGGAGCCAGACCACTGTGCGTGACAACAGCATTTACAGCAGGTGAGGGTGTTGGCAGACAGATAATGGATACACAGAATGAGGAAGTCTTTCAAAGGTAGGACATTCTGACATGAGCCACAATGTGGAGGAACCTTGAGGACATTATGCTAAGTGAAATAAGCCAGTCACAGAAGAACAAGGGCTTAGGGTCCCATTGACGTGAAGTACCTGGAACATCAAATTCTTACACACAGAAAAGAAAATGGTAGCTGCTGGAGCTTCAGGGAAGAGGGAGCATGGGAAGTTACTGTATAATGGGTACAGAGTTTGCGTGATAAAACAGTGTTCTGAAGATAGTGGTGATGAGTACAACATTTTGAACACACATAATGCCCGTGAAACTTACGTTTTAAAATGAGTAAATGGTAAACATGATGTTACGTGTATCTCACCGCAATCAACCCTATAAAAGAGGCAGCCTCTGGGGCCCATGTGACAAGCACCATAGGAGCACTGGGAAGAAATGACTGTGCCAGAGGTCGGTATGCCAGTCTGCCAGGGGTGGCCTGAGGTGTGGGGAGGACAGAGGGAGTAACGGGCCATAGCAGAGCTATGCACAGTAGGGGGAAAGCACACTCGGGACGGGAGCACCTGGCTGACAGTAGGGGCAGGGCCCGCCGTCCACACCGACTCACCCAGCCCGCTCCATCTTCCGCAGACTGGGGAAGAACACACAGTGACACATCTGCAGTACGTGGCGTGGCCCGACCACGGTGTGCCTGATGACTCCTCAGACTTCCTGGAATTTGTGAACTCTGTGAGGTCCCTGCGGGTGGATGGGGAGCCAGTCTTAGTTCACTGCAGGTGTGTACTATGATTTGTTCCCCTGTACTTTATTTTTAATACATATACCCCTTGGGAAAGGCCTGGAGGTAATTAGACACCTAACCCACCCTAAGTCCCATAACATCATGTGCTTTTACAAAGCTCTATTTTATTTTGTTGTACTTTATTTTTACAACAATTTCTAAAGATTGGGAATTTTCTGAAATAAACATTTGAGGATAGCCCAGAGCTGAAGAGGAATGTCTTTCGCCTCTTTTCTTACGTCTACTGACCTGCACACCAGATGTGCATAAGAAGCGGGGGAGGGTTTGCGTGTAACACTGGCTGGATTTCCCTCCACTGGTCTCTAATCCCCCAGCCTGAGTTGAGGATGGGCTTTTTCTGCCAGCTTGAGACCAGACTGTGTGCTTTGTATTATTTTGTTGTGTTTAGCTTTATTTTGTTTTGTTTTGTTTTGTTTTTGTGATACTGAAGATTGAACCCAGAGCCTTCACACTGAGCCACATTTCTCCTTTTTTTTTTTTTTTTTAAAGTTCAAGATAGGGTCTTTCTCAGTTGCCCAGGCTATGCTTGAACCTGCAGTCCTCCTGTCTTAGCCTCCCAGAGTGCTGGGATTACAGGCATACGCCACCTGACTATGCCTTGTATTCTTGAAGACCAAGGCTCCTTCTGAGTAAACGTGGGCACCAATCAGAAGTTCAGCTGGGCAGTGCAGAATTGCTTTTGGGCAGATCACAAGACTCTTGTTTCTCTCCCCTTTCTAGCGCTGGAATAGGTCGAACTGGTGTGTTGGTCACTATGGAAACAGCCATGTGCTTAATTGAGAGAAATCTGCCAGTTTGTCCATTGGATATTGTCCGAAAAATGCGAGACCAGCGCGCCATGATGGTACAGACATCAGTGAGTAGAAATCCAGTAATTAAAATGGTAGTGGTGGTCAGCACTTCCTGAGTTCTTCCACTGAGCCAGCCTTGAGGGTAGACTCTGTAGGTCAAGAGACTGAGTCTTAGAGGACTGAGTTCCTTGTCCAAGGTCATCAGGTGATCCACAACTCCAGAGTCCACCCCTCTGACTCTCAGTTTTATTGCCCAGGACATCTGCCTTGACATTTGTCCATCAGAGTAAAGCAGAGTCACTGAGGCTTTTGCCCCAGTTCTTCTGTTCCCTTCTCCTCCTGTGGGCTCTTTCCCACCTGCCTTGTGCCTGGGTACTTGGCACTGCAGGTATACTCAAGAGGGTATCTCTGGGGTTTACCCCAGCATTTCATAAGCCTCAATGTGGTGTAGAAAGAGCATGATTCAGACCCTCTGTGTATTGAGTGACTTTCGGGTAATGTTTTAACCTCTGTCCAAGCCTCAGTTTCCCCATCTGTAAAATCTGGCACACCATCCCACATTCATTCAGCAGAGAACTGTGCACGTAGAAGAGACCCAAGTGCATATCTAGTGCTGGACGAGTCTGTCTGTTACAGATCTCGGCAGCAGTTGGGGAAGTTCAGGTTGTCTGAAAACGCACTGAAAGTGCCGAAAGCAGGCTTTGCAAAGTCAAGGAAGACTTTCTGGAGGAGCAGCCTTGGGGACACAAATCCTAAAGCTGGTGCAAAGGAGTTAGCAAGGAAAGAAATAGGAACCCAGTGTCCCAGCCAGCTCTGTCCTCACAGGCGTGTGGACAAAGTTTATTATAAGATTTCCCTACTAGACTATGAGTCCTTGTAGCTTAATATTCATACCCAGGAAATCTGATGAAGAGGGAAAAAAACAGCTTCTGTATTGTTTTGCTTTGTTTTTGGTACTGGGAATCAAACTCTGGACCTCACGCTTGCCAGGCAGGCACTGTGTCGCTGAGCTACATCCCTAGCCCCCAGATTCTGTATTTAAGACCATTTTCTTAACCTGTTTCGTGGTATGAAGATCTCATTCATGGTTAAAAAGAAAGAGTCCATCACCTTGGTAGATTTTCCTAGCTGGAGAAATTTCATCTAAATGCTCTTGTTTTTCCCTTATTCACATTTGTAAAATATCCTTCCGAGATGTTCGTTAATAATACAGTCAGCCCTCTATCTGTGGCTTCCGCACCCAAGAACTCAACTAATCACAGATAAAAATTACAGTAACAGCTTGGTTCACACACACTTCTGTTTGCAGACAGCTCAGTTTGCAAACTCCACATCAAGTGACAAAGAGGCCACAGCCATCTTCCCCATACAAACACAGAAACAGCCATCTTCCTCAAATTAAGAACAAATTAAGTTCACAAACCAGTGTGCCACTGTATTAGAAAAGCTTGTGTCTGTACAGAACATGTTCAGACTGTTTTCATGTCCTCATTCTGTAAACAATATAACAACTACTTATATCATGTAGGTATCATAAGTTTCTAGAGATCATTTCAGACATACAGAAGAATTAAATGGGATTAATTTAATACCTGGGTTTGGGTATCTGCAGGTGGTCCTGGAGCCAGTTGCCCATGGCTTCTAAGAGATGACTGTATAAATAACTGTATCCTGCAGAGCATCTTTGAGTGGCTCCTTTTGTAAGACAAGACCCAGACTCCTTGCCTGCCCACACAGTGTCCCACAGCCAGATCCTGGCCCCTTGCTTCAGCCACACACACAGGGCCGGGTATTCCATGACAGAACCATAGGACTCTGCCTACACTTCTCAGAATGGACCATCCTTGTCAGGGCTTCCATCCTTCTGCTTGCATGAGGAGCCACACTTCGGAGACCTTTTGCTCCTTTCCCCATCTTTCCCAGATGGCCACTCCATCCCCACCCCACTTCCATAACCCTCTTCCCATGTCTGTTTGGCACAGCCCATCCCACACAGGAGTTTAGAGGCCACAAGTTCATAGATGCTTGGCCTCTGCTCTTCCTTGGTGCTCAGGAAACAGCTAGAAACAATAGGGAGACTCGTGCATGTGTTGTATTCCTGGGGCCCTTGGACTTGACAGCTGTCTCTCCTTTTTCAGAGCCAGTACAAGTTTGTGTGTGAAGCAATTCTTCGTGTGTTTGAAGAAGGCATAGTCCAGATGCTGGATCCCAGTTAGGACAACTGTGAAGCATTCATTCCTTGTCCCAAAGGGCACCCTTCTGAAGAGAGGGGGACATGCCTGCCGCTGGAGGCCACAGGAGGAACCGGGAGCTGTGGGAAGGGAATGAGCAGATTTGAACCCAGGCACTTTAAGTTTCTGTAGAAAAGGTATTGTGTACATAAGTATAGATACGCATGCAACTATGGCTTCCTTTAAGCCCAGAGAAAGAAGCACAAGGGGGTTTTGATGTGGGACCTGTCCCACCACCTTCCTCCCTACACATTACCATCCCGTGTCAGCGTCCTTGGGCACCTGGGAGGGTTCACCTGCAGCGCTGCACACTTCCCAGAAACCAGGTGATTGGCTGTGTGAGGTTGCTCTGATATTGTGTGCAGGGTGCTGAGGGCTGAGTGTCCTGTGCTTCCAAGTGGAGCAGGACAGCTCAGTCACCCACCACTCTGGCCACCAACGTGGGGCACCAGGAATCTGGCTGAAGGATGAGCACTGCCTCTGCTGTGCCCCCTCCTCCGGCGTCTCTGTCCTGCCCGTCAGTACTCGGTTCCTGAGGCTGCGTCCAGAGCAGCCCATTCTCCCCAGCATTGCCCCCCATTCACACCCAGTGAATGATGTTTGCCCAGGCCAATTCCCACCAGGACTCTAGCGTGATCCCGTCTTAGCTCCAGAAGCAGGTGTGTCTCTTGCCTCCGCTTGCCTCTTACTGTACACTCAAGACTCCAGGACTGGATCCCTGACTACTGAATCTACTACATGGATTGCTGCTACTTCATGCTGTCACACTCAAGACAGGAGGATTTTCCCGAATGGGAGGGGATGATAGCGTTGAGAATCTTTGGCCCTTGTGAGAAAAGACCTGCTAATAAGTAACCATGAGAACCCTGCTTCTCTAAGGTTCCCTGTGTGTGTGTACGTGTGTGTGCGTGTGTCCCCCACAGGTGAGTGATTCTCAGGATTCCTAACTTGACTCAAACTACCATTTAGTTTATAGAAGACATGAGTTCCTGTACAGAAGAACAAATGTGTGCATTCACTCTCAGTTACAATGGTCTCCATTTCATTTCAGAGAGGAGCAAACTGTCTGAGTAGAAACACAATTCGATGTTAATTTATTCTAAGTACCCCAGGATTTTGATTGTCCCAAAGAATTCTGCTTTTGTGAATACTATGTTAAAAATTTTTTTTAAATTTGTGACAGGATTGTAGCAAAGTATTATTTAAGGAAAATAAATTACATAAACATTTTAATGTGGTATTTTTAAATAGCAGTTTTTGTGTATCCAGAAAAGGAAGCTAAGCCAGTTTGTTAATGGTATTTATAGAACCTTTTCATGTTATAGCCTACATAGATGAAACCATTTTAATATTAGGAAACTCTGGACCAATTGAATCATTTCCTGGTTGCAAGAATGATAAACACCTCCAGACAGGGCCAGGTTTCTAAAGGTTTTTTATCTACAGATCCAGCATATTTACTTGCACACTTCTTGTCTTTTCCCTGCACATAATTTACTGCTAATTGGCCTGGTAGGAGGAGATGGTTCCCAGTGTATAATCCTAAGCTTTGTGGCAAAAATGTAAAGGGAAAGTCTAGCACTGACCCCTGGGAGATTGGGTTCCTCCTCCCGCTCAGCACTAACTAGCACTCACCCGAGGCACCTAGGAGCTGGACCTCCATTTCCCTTATCAGTGAAATAAAAAAACTATCTAGCTATTCAGACTGAACATGGATACAGGGTGAGATCATGCTGTGAACGTGAATTTTCATCATCTGGAGTATAAACTGACTCTGCCATTGGATAGGTTACTGGGAAAAGCTCATTTCTCTGGGATGAGCCCCAAAACACGTCAGACAGAAGTGGAGTCTAGTAAGGTATATCAGACAAAAATGTTCTTCTGGAAGGATGGAGCAGAAGTGCAAAGAATATTACACCAGCACCTTGTTCAGTCTGGATCCCCAAAAAAGTGCTCTCAGCAAAGTACCAAAAAGAAAAAAGGGGGAGGTGTGCTAGCATAAACTTAAATGCCATCAGGATGTTTAGCAAATTTAACCATTCAATAAAAATGTATCACCACCCTATGTGTAAAAGCTTGAGAGGTCTAAATGTCTTCCAAGATGGTGTTTTATTATTTTTTAAACAAATTGTTTCATGTGGCTGCAGAAATGCTGTCATTATGGTTACGTACATTTCTAAAAAAGCTTGCAGAAAGTTCAGCCAGCCTTTTCTGCCACTGTGCAGACCAGCAATTCAGCCCCTGCAGATGTTGCCAGGAAGAAAATCTGTGAAATCCTGAGAGGAACAAGACAAAATTATCTAAAGGAGAAAAATATCCAAGTAAACACTGTATATATTACCAGTAAAAATCCACAGCCCCTTTATGAATGTCTGCAGCTCTTAAGAAGCCCCTTTTTTATACTGAGCGAAACACCACATCAGAGTCAGGGGGGAAATACTTTGCCTGGGAAATTTGGCTGGGTGTGAATGGAGAGGACATTTCTGGTGCTTTCACAAGATCTAATTAGACACACAGCTGTGCAGATAGTTGGGATGAGAGGGCCCCGCTGGTGTCACTCTTTAGAACCTACACTGCCAGTTTTGACTTAGCAAAGAAAAAGATTCACCTCAGTTTGGTTGGGCTAAGGAGATGGGATAGTTGAATCCCAACCCGGTACATGTCTTTGGTTTCTTGCTGCAGTAATTCATACTTACATGTGCCCTGAGATGAGTGTAGGTGGTTTTCCTGCTCTTGTTGGTTGGTCTGGTTTTGTCCCTCAGAAATTATTACTTAGGGCAGCAATAAGCAGCAAAGAGGCTTCTGTAAAAAGCAGGACTTGTCCAGATCTGGACTTAGCAAGGTACATTGCCCTCGGTTTCCTTTTATGTATAAGAGAATGATTACACAGGAAAAGCCCAAGATCTGCCCTTCTGGGGGTCTCGGACTCCAGAGAAGCAAAACTAACCCTTCGTCACATCAGCACAGCTGCCAGAGACAGAGGTACCTCATTTCTGTGACTCTCCCCTGCAAGGTTGTCCCTCAGGCCTCGGCACCGTAGGACGGGCGAACAAGGATTGCCACCCTGACTCTTGCCTGTCAACCCAGCTAAGAGCAGTGTCAGTAAAGATGGTAGCGCCTCTGTGACATCAGCCTGGGAGGCCGAGCCCGTCGGGTGCCAGGCTGAGCCCGCCATCGCGAGAGCACATGCACCATTCGGAGCAACCAAAGGATTGTGTTAGGCCATGTTGTTTTGAAAAGTATCGTAATTGATCAGCAATATTTTTCTGTAAATTTGGGATGTTTTTCATTCTGACCTGTCAGTGACTACTGAAAAGCAATTTAATCAATATAAAAACACTTCAAGCTATGCAACACTATTGTTGTCTGTTGACATTTTTTATTCATGTGAATGTCGGGTTTCTGTCAGTGTTATTTTGTTTTGTTTGGGATTTTTGTTTTTCCTAACATCACCACTTTTGGAGGAGCATGCTCTGCCCATCTCAGCTTCCCTCTAGTTAGAGTGTAGTCTCCTTCACATGCTACCTGTCTCTGCCTTCCCCTGGGGTGGCAGATTCTAGATCAGAATTCAGTTCTACTGCCAGGACAGCCCCAGCTTACCCAAGTACAATGTACCCTGCATCGTGCAGACTCCCAAGTGTCGCTTGCTGACCAGCAGAGCCCTGGCTCTGTCCAGCATGACCTGCTGCCACCCACAAACTACACCTTGGACCTTGAAATCCAAGATGACTGCCAGCCATGCACACGTGCCAGCAGGAAGGAGGAACAGGGAGGAGAGAAACAAGACCCCTTTCCTTGGGGGACATTATTTGGATGCTGTACGTCCTGTTGCACAAGACAATGAGAGGGCCAAACCTGCTGTGAAGGAATCAATTTTACTCCAAGAAATCATATGTTTAATTAAAATTCAGGGGTCTGTTTCTGAGAAATAAGGGAAGCAGGAGTTTGAGGGACAGTTGATGGATTCTGTCACAGCTCAGCCCTGCAGCTGCCCTTCTCCCCCCCCCATGGAGCCCACCCCCACCTCTGCCCGAGGGGAACAAGCCCCACCCAGTCACAGCATGAAGCTAAAGCTGAAACCACTTTGTGGTGATTTGCAATTGCTCCGTTTGCTCCGGGCGGCCTTTTATGGTCTAATAACTTCAAAACCAAGAGGCAGTTATCTTCCCCACATACACACAACCCATGAGCAGTAGTGAGGTAGAAACAGAACAGCCAGGGAACACTCACCCATGGCAGGAGGAGGGGAAGCCCAGAGACCCTGCCCCACAGGGCTTCCAGAGGCATGAGGTGGCCTGGCAATCAGCCAGTCCCTGCAGAGCTCCTGACAGTCATTCCTTCTGTCCAGAAAGGACGCCTGGCCATGATGGCCACATCCAAGGTGAGACTGCAGAGGGTGGCCTTCTTGGGGGTAGCACAGCTTGTGTAGCCTACCTGGTCCTAGGGCAGTTTGGGGAGGTCCACTGGGATGCTTTCATGGTTCTAGAGGAGCAGACTTGTGTTTTCCTTGCCAGAAATACAGATTAGCCTAGACTGTTCTGTGCTCTGCTGGAACCTCCTCCCCTTCGGGCAGCTGCCCTGAGGTCATCTGACAGCAGCTTAGGTAGGCGGGCAACACCCTCCACCTGTCCTGTGGATCTCCCTGGTTCACATGGGTGGCAGGGAAGTTTTGCCTGTGGCCCAGACCTTATTACCTATCTCCCGCTTCAAGGCCACGGTTCATAATAGCTGCAATTTGGAAGACTAGTTGGCAGTTTCAACACATCAAGACTAATCAACTTGAGTGCAGTCTGCAGACTTCAGTTCCCATCTCTGTCCATCTCTGTTTGCCATCTGTCTGGCTCAAGCCCCTGTTCACTCTTCCAGGACCTTGTAAAAAGCAGCAAGAAACAGCATTCACACTTTCTGCACCTTGTCACTGTTTCCTCCACTGCTGTGGCCTCAGTCAGCATGTGGTCAACCTTCAAAGGTACTGCAGAAAACAATTCAATGAAATGTTTTGCCACTCTATAAAAAGTAGTATGTCCTTCTGCCACTTGTGAGCCTGCCAGTTCCACTAAGCCATTGCCACCTTTTAGATGTTAGTTGCAGCATCTCATTTTCAAGTATAAAATTCTGCTCTACTATTCTTAGATACAGCTTCCATCTAATGGTCCAAAACAGCTAGTCCAGCTCCAGCCATCATGCACACATTCTGGACAGAATAAAAGGTGCAGGGTAGGGGTGGTGCTGTTTTCTTTTCCTTTAAGGATTCTTCCTCAAAAGTTACATACAGTACTCTGATTTATGTACAGTTAGAAGAATTTAATCATATGGGCACAGCTAGCCACAAAAAAGGTTAGGAAATGTCTTTATTCTGGATGATATGCAGCATACCCCCAGTAGAGAAGGTTTATTGAAGAAGGGGCAATGATTGTTAGCGGCCTCCCTTGCATGTTCCTTGACTTCTGATCTACTGAAGGGCTCGCTGATGAAGGCATACCCTGCTCAAGACCCTGCACACAGAAACAAATGTAATTCTGTCATTGCAGCGAGGTCTGCCACCCCGAAGTTAGCAGGGACAGTGTCTGGCAGGTTTGGCATCTCTTCATCATGTAAGGGAATTGTTTGGGTAAGAACGGTCTCATGGCACCAACTAATGCCTTGTTCTGGGAACCCAAAGCCCTACCCATCCCAGCATCCACAGGTCCATTGGTCAGTCTTCATCTAGGAGCACTCAGGTCCTTGTCTGGTTAGTCCCAGAGCCCCTAGATCCCTCTTCTGGGCAATGAGAGATCTTAGGCAAAGAGTCCCCGAAAATCTGACCCTGGGCTTCCAACAGAAGTCCACACCAGAAGAGCCATATGACACCTTAGGATGCAGCAACTCAGACATGGGAAGAAGAGATGGCTGGGCACAGGTGCCTAGAGGGAGAATCCGGGGACAAGCCACTCTCAAGGTTGGGCACCTGGGTGGATGTAGTGCCACAAACAAAAGCCAGGTGTGGAGAAGATGGTGCAATTGTTCCATGGACCTGAAATCTAACAGTAACATGAGTAACCTCAGTGTCTCAGGCAGCTGTGTCTGAACCTGAAACTATAGCTAAGACACTTCGTGGTAACGAGCACCTCACCTGGCCCCAGTAGGTGATTTGTGAGCATTCCTGTGTATGTGTCAATCCATCCAAATGATTTCTGTAATCACATCCAGCTATTCAAATAGCCTTTCCGGGGTAAATATGCAGTCATCTTAGTCTCTCAGACCACTATAACAAAATCCCCTGCTAGCAGTAGGCACTTACTTCTTTGCTTAAACAGAGACCCTTTTACCCCAACTGGAAGGCACTTTCTAGTGGTCTCAGACCGCCCATGTGGCACTCAATAACAAGTCCACCATGTGACGGTTGAAACATGCTGAAAATAAGCCTCACAGTACAGAGGCTTTAAGTGCGTCCCCTCATTCAATGCCAGGCAGACAGTTATGTGCAATGGAGGAACTGCCTTTCCCCTTCATGCACCCACCTCCCCGAACAAAATGAGGGTGCCCTGTAGCAACCATGGTCTCTCTAGAGTAGTATGGTCAGAGAAATGTCAAATCCCAGCTCAGAGCTGTCCCTAAGGACACACAGGCAGTGCCCCTGAGCTCAAAGCACAGCATGAACTGTCTATGCCCCTGGGTCCACCCTGCGGCTGCCCCCTCACTGTAGCAAGCCTGTACAACCCCTGCCACTTGGCATCTCTGAGTTTCAGTTGGAGTCGGGGACAGATGCTTGGCCTTAGCCCTGTCTGACTCACTTGGCCCTGCCTAGCCGCAAAGGACTCTGGGAACACAAGCATTTGGCCTCTGGATGCTGGGATGTGAGATGCAGAAAGTGATCTCTGCCTGCTGAGCTGGGGTGTCTGAGATAGCAAAAACAAATGTCCTCTGAGTCCAGCCCCTTTGCTATTCAATATCCTTCTCATGCTTCTAAGACATAGTGGTGCTCCTGCCCGGCATAGAATGTCCATCCCTACACTAGAGAAAGTCTGTTCCCCAAAGGAACCAGTCAGAACTTGTCAGCATCAAGGGGCTGGGGATATAGCTCAGTGGAATAAGCGCTTGCCTGGCAAGCGTAGGGTCCTGAGTTCGATCCCCAGTACCGCAAAAAAAAGAAAACAAAACTTGTAAATTTAGGGGATATAGCTCAGGGGAATAAGCGCCTGCCTAGCAGGCACAGGGTCCTGAGTTCAATCCCCAGTACCGCCAAAAAGAACTTGTCAGCATCAGCTGCAGTGGCAAATCCCTGATCTCCGTTCTCCTCTTTGGTCACAAGCTGATCTTACTTTCTTGTACTGTCCATGTACTAAATTATATGTGACAACTATCAGCACATAAATAAATAAATAAATAAATAATGAAATCTACATGGCACGGGCTGCAGAAAGCCCACAGAGGAATAGAAGGCCTGGCCCACATCAGGGGCCTTCCTGAACTCTGTCCCCAGTGTGAGGTCCCCTGGGGCTCCTAGAGGAACTCAGTTCTTAGATAACACTGAGAGTGGGCCCAGGGCGTGGTCGGGATGAGAAAGCCGCCTGGCAAACAGAATATGCGATGCTAATCGAGGCCAGTAAGTCAGGCTTCTAAACACAAGCCGCGCTATTCATAAACTCCCACAAAAACAACTTGAAACAGACACAACTGAGAGAAGCCTGGAGAAATGCATTCTAAAACAAGCACTCAAGTTACAGCCCGACCATCTCCACTCCTTGCATCTAACTAGGTTGTTGGAATTCTCTGCCCCCGCTTAGGGAGCTTACAGGGGCTCATCCTGCGGCTCAGGGGCCAGAGAGCTGGGGTTCCCCTTCGGGCACCTCACCTCTCTCCTTCTGCTGCGTATGGATTCTAGCCTCTGTGAGTGCTCCAGACAAAATGATTTGTCATTTCTTTTTTTTTTTTTTTTTTTTTTTTTTTTTTTTTTTTTTTTTTTTTTTTTTTTTTTTTTTGCGGTACTGGGGATCGAACTCAGGACCCTGCGCTTGCTAGGCAGGCGCTTATTCCACTGAGCTATATCCCCAGCCCCGATTTGTCATTTCTGAGGGAAAACCTCTCCCCACTTTTCTTCATACCATCAAAAATTGAAAACTATTCATAGCAGGCTTCTATATAATAGCCCCAAAGTAGAAACAACCCACATGTCAATCCCCTGATGGTCAGATAATCAAAATGTGTACATCCTCACAGAGGAACATTACTGGGCCATGGAAAGGAACAAAGCAACAATACATGCTAGCTACCATGTGGGCATACCCCGAAAACGTTATGCTAAGGAAAGAAGCCATCACAGAAGGCTTATATATAACCTATATGAGTTGCCCAGGAAAAGCAAATCCATACAGACAGAAAGTGAATCAAGCCAGGTACAATGGCACACACCTATAATCCTAGCGCTCAGGGAGGCTGAGGCAGGAGGATCTAAAGTTCAATCCCTGCCTGGGGAACTTAGCAGCTTAGTGAGACCCTTTCTTAAAATCAAAAATTAGAAAGGGATTGTGTTCAATCCCCAGTCGCACAAATATTAATTCATTAATTAAATCAAACCCATAGTTGCTAGAGGCTGAAGGAAAGAGAATAGGTCCGGAGTTTCTTTTTGGAGGGATGAATCCAAATGTCCTAGAATTAGAGTGGTCATTATAAAATGTTATGAATATAAACAAATACCACTACACTGTACACTTTGAAATGGTAGATTTCACGTGAATGTGGTCTCAGGTTTTAAAAATGGGAGGGGGAATATGAAAAACAACATCAACCCACACAAGGGAAAGTTTAAATTGTTCCAAGCAACAGACTCTTTACAGATATCAAAGCCGGAACACGCACAAACCCACTAACCAAATAACTCCACTTTTCTGGGAATGTGATCTAAGAGGATAACTTGGGTTTTGTTTTATGACAATTAGACAGTTTTAATATGATTTTATAGTAAACCACTTTTTAATAGTGACAAATAATTATTTTCTCTTTTGCTTGATACTGAGAATTGAGCCTATGGCCTGGCACATGCTCGCCAAGCACCCTGCCACTGAGCTACACCAACCCCCAACCCTTCTTAACTTTTAAACTTTGAGACAAGGTCTCACTAAGTTGCTCAGGCTGGCCTCAAACATGTTGCTCCTGCCTCAGCCTCCTGGTAGCTTACAGGTATGCGCCACCATGCCCAGCAATCATAGTCAATATTTTGGAACAGTCTCCATGCCTACCAGCCTGGATATGGTTCAGAAAGTTCAGTGTGTGTCTGTTATGCAATACCGGTCAGCTCCATAACTGATTTGGAAGCTGTACTTGTCCATACACAGAAAGTATCCACGATATTTTGATAAGAAACTCAAGCTGCCAAATGGTGTTACTATGTGCTTCTAATTTTAAGTAAAGCCAATATAGCATGGAGCCAAGAATATAGGTTCTGAAGCCAACAACCTAGATTCAAATCCTGGCTTCTGACCACTTGCCAGAAGCCTCCTCCAGAATTGTAGCTACCCAGTTGCCGCCTTGCGTGATCTGAATGAAAACTACTACTTACTGTACTGCCTCATGCACAGATCTGCCCGGACAGAAAACCTTTCGTTCTGTTTCACTTTCACTTGTAGTGCCACTACTGCAAGAAATTCAAGGGTCGCAAATATAATATGGGTTAAATGGATATGCCAATCTGGAGTTACAAACCTTGGTATGAAGATGATCTCTTTCAAGACAAATCTCTTTTTGCAAAGTGAGGGTAGCCTGTATTTGCCAGGCACTTTAAAGGTAAGATTTTTATTGTTGTTTTGGTTTTTTGGCCAATAGACTCACAGAATCTGCCTACTTCTCTCCTCCGAGGGGTGTGACAATTTCTATCCTCAGCGCTATCTTCAACTCTGTCTTCTCCATTTCTCACATCCGCAGATCCCTTGCCTTCCCAGCTGCCCAGGTCCAACTTAAATGCTCTGTCCTCCAGGAAGCCCTCCTGGCCTGCTCCTTCCTCAGTTGGGGGCCTGTTTCCTTGCTACTGGTTGTTCTCATTTTATCTCCCTCCTGGGGAGAAAATCACATGTGACCCACCCCTTTGCCCCCCCACACACACACGAGGGGTAAATAGGCATCAATAAGAGTCTGTTGAATGAATATAAGCCAACACTCTTCCCGTCACACTGATGGTTTTTCTTTTTCTTTTTTTTTTTTGGTAGTGATGATGATGTTGGGCAATCACTCTCCCACTGAGCTACACCACCAGCCACAGCCTTCTTTGTCTCTGTTATTTAACACACATGTCCTCATAGGACGAAGTGCTTAAGAGTTGTGGATGAGGGGGAGAGATTTCTAGACCTAACCATGTAAAAATTCAGAGCACCCTCAACTCCACAAAAGGTAGTCAAGAAACTGAGAAAAATATTTGTAATAAATATGGCAAATTAAAAATGAGATGCCATCTTTCAGCTTAAACTTGGCAAACATTTAAAATAATCTTTCTGAAACATTTAATATTTCATATAAAATATTGAATAAAAAAAAGCTTGGGGAGAAAGAACATTAGGCCAAACATGTATGGTTATGGGTGAGGGGTTTTTAATTGTTTACCTAGTTTCCATCTGCTTTTTAAAACTAAACAAGCATTACATATATAATGAGAGAAGGATGCAGTGAGCTTGTGCCTGTAGTCCTGGTTCCTTGGGAGGCTGAGACAGGAGAATCACTTGAGCCCCAAAGTTCAAGGCCAGCCTAAGAACATAGAGAAAGCCTGTCTCAAAAGAAAAATATGCAGTACATTCCATCTTTTGCTGAATTTTCTATAAAATAAGCCTCAGTGCTGTTAAGGAGATGTCAAGACAGAAGCACTGGAGCATAAATTGGTTCAATTTTCTAGGAGGGCAAATTAACAGTAATTATTAAGCACATTTAAAATATTTATATTGATTTATCCATTTTCTAGTCTTTGTGTTAATGACTAGAATAAAACATGAGTAGGGAAAAGTTATAGTCATGAATTTAATGACTAGAGTAAAAATGGCTGGGAAGGAGAAGTTGGAAAAGAAATGCATGTACATCAAGTGATACTCAGCAGAGAGGCTTCTAAAATATGAAAAAAATTGGAAACAATGTAAGACAATATTAAGGGTCTGGGTTAATTGTGACGTGGTCATGTAATGCAATATGCAATTATGAAAATACTGCTTATAAAGAACATTTAAATAAAAAATTTAAATAGTATGATGTAATGTTCAGAAAAAAAGGCTAGGTTTTAAAAACTAGAAAAATAGCGTGAAGCCCAAGCTGTATGTATGTGTAAAGAAGGGTTGAGATTGTACCAGTGTATTAACCAAGAATACCTCTAGGCTTATCACTATTTCTCTGGGGAGTGTAGAGGTTTTTGCACAATTACCATGTGTTTTTCACCATCAGGAAAAGAATCCTTTCTTGAAAATTCTCCATGATTTTTAATGAGTCACAGTTGCAGATAGCTAACATCAAAAATGCACTTGACTTTCACCCAGTAACTCAACCATCAGGAACATATTCCTCACCCGTATGAAGTAGACCATAGATCCAATTATTCACTGCAGTACTGTAATGATGGAAGACAGAGAACAGACCAGATGCTCATTATACAGGTCTAGATCCGTTTTGTGTTGTTTTGGTTTGGTTCAGTTCAGTTCGGTCCGGTTTGATTTCATTTCTTTTCTTTTCTGTGGATCAAACTCAGCCTAAACACGCTAAGGACACCATCTATACCCCCAGCCCTAATTAAATAAATTACTACCAGACCTGTGCTAGATGCTGAAATATTCTGTAGTCATAAACAAAAATGAGGACACTTTTATCTTATTGTTATTCTAATCACTTATTAGTAATAGCAAATGTCCTATATTACTGTTACTATTATTTGCTGCTATAAAGTGCTATCAGAGATAAAGTGCTAAATGAAAACAACAAAATACAAGACAAGACATAGAAGAAGACTCCAAGTGTATTTTTTTAAAAGGAGAAAAGAGTGAGATCTATGTAAACAGATGTAACCACAGCGATGGGCATCTATGGGCATAAATTACTCTGGAAGTTTACACATGATGCTGGGAGCCATGGTTGCCTTTGGGGAGATATTTCACCATGCCCTTTGATAACTTCTGAATCGGAGGCTCTATTACCTATTGAGTGATATCAATGCCTAGAATTAAAGTTCAGATGAGCAAGCACTGTTTCCTCAGCATCCTCGTTAAGTGTATGGACCATGGATTCAACCTGCCTTCTTTAAACAAGCAGCCCTCACCTCAGACTCCTCATTCACAAAACAGAGGTGATGGGTTCTGGTCTATGCAAAGCCCTTTGGCTCATACATATCAGTACTATCGCTTACTATCCCTTGTCCGTCCTGAGGATGGTCATTCACAGATCCACTACGTGCTTCCCGACTCCCGACGCACACAGTGTCACCGGGTCACCATTGATGTCGTTGCTGTGCAGATCAAAAGAGTTAATGTATTGGAGATGCCTGAAATACTGCCTGGTTCACAGAAAGGGCTAGTAATTATCATTAACAGAAACATCCCTTTAAAAGCCATGCCCATTTTCTCCTGAAGTCATGCGCTTCTTTAATCTTCGTTCCTGTACTATATCTTTCCTAGAATTTCAATGTAGGTGTTTTTCATACAGTTTTTTCATACTGTTCTGCCCTTGCCTAAGGCTTGAAGTATCTTCTGTTCCTTCCTTTATTGCTTCAAAAATTTTCAGCATATTTATTTTAAATTGTCAGGTTGTTTTCTTTAGTTCATGGGTGTAAAACTTGTTTATTGCTACTGCTGACTGTGTGTCGCTGATTTCCTCCCATGGGTTCGTAAATGTCTTCCAAACCCACATTTGTAGGATTTCTGTGAGCACTGACAACCCCTAACTGTGGAAATGCCCCCCATCTTGGAGTTTTGTGAACTCTGAAATAATATCCTAAGTTTTATCAACTCTGAATAAGTCCTTGCAACAGTCTCTCTGTTTCGGATCCTCCACGCCACACAGGTGGTACAAATTCAGACCTCATCTACACATGGCCCAGAGCAAAACACAGAGGTGAGATTTTTTATGGCTCTGGTGTTTAAAGCCTTCTTCTGTGCCTGGGAGCACAGTGCTGTGACTGGACTTCACGTAGAGACACCTCTGAGATCCCTAGCGCCTGCCCTGCGGTTTCCCTGGCTCCTGCCTATCTTAGTTCATTTGGGATGCTAGAACAAAATGTCATAAACTAGCAGCTTCTAAACTACAGAAGTTTATTCCTCATAGTTGTGGAAGCTGAGAAACCCAAGCATCAGCAGATTCAGGGTCGGAGATGGCCTTTTTTCTATCTTCTAGTAGAAGGCTGAACTCTGGTCTCCTCGGCACTTACTTATAAGAGCTCTAATCCTATTCATAAGCCCTCCACTCATGTAATCTAATCACCTCCCAGACCCCTACCTTCTAATAGCACCATGCTGGGGATTAGGTTTCAGCATATGAATCTGAAGGAATATTCCGACTGCGTGGCACCTTTAGCTTCTCCATATCTCCGTATGGCCCACACTGTGGAGGAGAGAACTATCGACACATTCTGGACTATCCTGACATTTAAAGGAAGAAAAGGGCCCAGAAGCTTCCAGATGAGGCTGGGAGAGGAAAGCATGAACTTCTGGCCAGGTAAATTCTTGGAAAAATCAGTTTTCAAAAGCCAATGACGGTTGGGGATATAGCTCAGTGGAATAAGTGCCTGCCTGGCAAGCACAAGGTCCTGAGTTCAATCCCCAGTACTGCAAAAAAAAAAAAAAAAACCAATGACACAACCCTGCAGAAAAAGAAAAAGACCCTGTTTTGAAAAGAGATTGAAGCAAAATGTACCCAAATGCTACCTGAGCTGGCATGAGTGTTGAGGCATGAATGGATTTTTCTTCTCTTTCTATTTTTCTGTATTTTCCACACTTCCTCTTCTTTTTACCTTGTGTGGGGGGTCATAAGTCATTTTATAAAACAGTTTTCTAATCAGCTGGCAGAAAGTTGTCAAAATGATGGATGAGGACCCTTTCTTACTGTCAGGTTGTAAAAACAGCTGCAAGAGGGGTCAGAAAAGGCCCATGCTTGCAGCTGGAAAAAGTGAGCTGTGGACCTCGCTCTACCGCCAACGTGTTGGACCCACAGAAGAACTGAGCCTTTCTGAATCTCCTTTTCCTTCTGTGTCAGTGGAGATCTGTTCATCAAGTAGTTTGTTTCATAACTGTCCATTGGGTGTTCAGCACTGTTGCAGGAGCTGGGACGACCACCAAGAGCAAGAATTTGCTTGAAGCTCAAAGTCTAAGTTGTGCTGCCATAATTCTCCACTATCCACGAGGGCAACCGTGAGGCACAGTGGCCACTGGACACTAGAAATGGGCACGACTGAAAATCATTTTACTTAAGTGCCATCAAATGCAAATAGCCACATGAAGCTAGTGGCTGCCATATTAGACAGCATCATAAATAGCAGATCATGCCTCTGACCAAAGCTCAGACAACCTATAAGATCAAAGCAGTGCAAAAGCAGAACTGTGGAACCCTCTTCCGATGTGAGAAGGTGTGAATGCCTCTCCAGGGCAGCACCAGCTGCAGGAGGAAACAGCTGCAAGGACTCTGATTAGCTAGTGGCTATTGTAAATGGGCATGGATGATACTGGGTTTGGGGTGCTGGGCTGTCCTTCTGGAGGCGGTTTCCGTGTCCTTTCCTTCTCAAACAGAGAACTGAATGAAATGAGCCAAAACAGTGGCCGTGTTCACATTTATTTGAAGTAGGAAAACTTAAAAGTGAAGGGTAAGTGAATGAACTTTGGCTAAGTAGTCAAAGAGAGGAAAAATAAAAACAAAATGTAAAACAAAAATATCCCCTGGGAGCCCAGCAGGGGATACATGTAGGGGCACAATAGCAAGTGTTTAATGGCATCTTGTCTCTTTATTCATTGCACACATTGCAGATTCTCATGAGAAGTCCACATGCAGGGGGTCTTGAGAATTATTTGGCGTGTGTGTCCTGGGATCTGGTCACACTTAGTTCCTGGTGAGCTTTGTCCTGCCCTGCCTTCCTGCCTCATGAGGAAGTAGGAGGAAATACTCAACACAGCAGGGCACAAAAGCTACAGTCACTAAGTCCAGTCCTGTGGCCTGGGAGCACCTGCCCCATGGGCAGGCTGAGGGCTCCCTGTACAAGTACAATGTGTACTTGAGGGAGCGACAGGTTAGGCCCGGCGACCCATGACTGTTGACCCCTCCTTGAGCTCCTACAGTATGCTCCGTTTCCCGGATGCTTCCTTTCTGTGATGATCTTGATTGTCTTGGGATCTGCCCAGGAGATTAGTAAAGCACATTCTGGGTATGTCTGAGTGGGTCATGTAGGCATGACCTTGGGGACTATATCTGGTCCCTGGTTCCTTCTTCTCTGGTTCTTCCCTTTTGCTGCTTCCTTGCCGCCATGACATTAGTAGCTTTCCTCAACTGTGCTCTTCCTCCACAAAGCTCCTGCCTTGGAGCTAGCTGACCATGGACTGAAAGCTTTGAAATAAACTTCTCCTCTAGTCAGTTGTGTGTGTCGGGTATTTTGTCTCAGCAACAGGAAAGCTGACTAATACACTTCTCATGGTCCTTCTGGGATACCTGGAGTTCAAGTTCACCTGGTAGGGTCACCCATGTGCCTCCATTCTGTACGTACCTATTCCTCCCTTCTGCCTCCTTGAGCTTTCCATTCCAGATCAAATTGGTGTTCTCCTTAACCAAGAATATAGCAGCAGGAACCCAGCTTCCTTGCTGGGCCTGGTACAGCATCCTGATTCTTTCTCTCTCCTTTCACATGGGCTCTCAAGTGTTTCATGCATTCTGAAGCCATCCTTTAAAACACGCTGGACTCCTTCCAGCACTTTCCAAGCCCTATCTCACATGGAAACAGAGACCCTGTGGCCTTGAACTTCTTCCTACTCCCCATAGTCACAGCTGCTGAGCCCAGAGGAAGTCCCTGACCCAAGACAGCCAACCTATGGGACTACTGGCAACCTATGGGAAGGGTGTGACTTGCTAACCCTACCGTATGCCCTCTTGCAGGAACTTACACCAAATCAGTGAAAGGAGGGAGTTACCATTGGGAGGGGAGATGGAAAGGAGCTTTAAAATGGCATCAGGGCACATAGCAGTCGTGATAACTGGGCTTGTCGGGGAGCAGTCGTGCAGAGAGGATTGAAGTGGAGAACAGCTCGCTCATCCTGCTGACTCTGGTTCTGGTTCCCAACCCTGGTAGCTGAAGACACTGGAGAAACCACTTGTGAAGAAACTGTCGTCCATCTTATCTAGTCTCTCTGCCTCTTTTTCTAAAGCTGGTAGGTTCAATCCTAGGAGGGCCATGCTAATGACCTCATCTAACCCTAATCAGACTCCAGATGCCTGACTGCTAACCATGACAGTCGGGCTATGTTTCTGACTTCTTAATATCTCTCGGTGGGGATTCAGTTTCAACATGTGATGCTTTGGAGAATACTTATCCAAACCCTGGCAGAATGAGAGGAAGGTAATGAAGGAAACAGTAAGTGAATTTGGACTTGAAGTTATAGCAGTTAAAACTATATAATATAAACATAACAGTGATAAAACTTAAAAAAGAACAAGGACTTTGGGACCTGTTAGATAATGCCAACATTTATAATATCAAATTATATAAAATTTATAATTGGAGTACCAGAGGGGCAGGAGGGAGAAAATGGAACAGGAAAGAAAAATTTGAAAACATAGTGACTGATCTTCTCCTAAATTTGATGAAAAGAAAACAGGACTGGGGGTGTCGCTCTGTGGTAGAGCACTTATCTAGCATGTGTGAGGGTCTGGATTCAATCACCAGCACCACAAAAATAAAACACCCCACAAGCATACTGATTCAAGATACTAGAGAAACATCAAACAGCATAAATACTCAGAAGGCCAGGCTGAGCTACACCATAAAGTCAAACTGCTTAAAATAAAAATGAGTAAATCTTCTCAAAAGCAAAAGAACAGCCATAGCCTGCACAGGGACATTACAATTCGATCAGTGGTAAATTTCTCATCACAAACAACAGAGGTGCCAGGCGTGGTGGGACCTCTGGCACTACTCCCCATAGTCACAGCTGCTGAGCCCAGAGGAAGTCCTTGGCACTCAGGAGGCTGAGGCAGGAGAATTGCTGTGAGTTTGAAGCCAGCCTCAGCTACTGAGTTGAAGGCCAGCCTGAGCCAGGCATGGTGGCACATGCCTGTAATCCCAGCACTTGGGAGGCTGAGGCAGGAGGATTGTCTTGAGTTTGAGACCATCCTGAGCTACAAAGCGAGCTCAATGAGGCCAGCCTCAACTGCATAGTGAGATCCTGCCTCAAAAAGACAAAAAAAATTTTTTTAAATAAAAAGGCCAGCCTGAACTGCATAGGGAAACCCTGTCTCAAAAAGACAGAAGGAAAGAAAGAGAGAGAGAGAGAGAGAGAGAGAGAGAAAAAGAAAGAAAGAAAGAAAGAAAGAAAGAAAGAAAGAAAGAAAGAAAGAAAGAAAGAAAGACAGGAAAGAAGAAAGGGTGGAAGGAAGGAAGGAAGGAAAAAAGAAGAAAAGAAAGCAAAAGTAGAGGCCAAATCACAGCGGAGCATCCTTAAAACGCTAAAAGAAAAACAAACAAAACAAACCTGTCAATTCTGAATCTTATAGCTAGCAATAATCTATCAAGAAGAAAGGTGAAAGCAAGTGTTTTAAATTTTAAAAGAGAGTCAGCACATATTTCGCTAGCAAACCTGCCCCACAGGCAGCACCAAAATAAAGGGTAAAGCTGTAGCTCACCGGCAGAGGTTCGCCAGCACATGTAAGACGCTAGGTTTGATTCCCAGTAACCAATGGATGAAAACAGAGCCGAAGAAAATGCCAGAGGGAGTGAAGAAGGAAAGGAAAGGTGAAAACGCAAATTCCTAGACTGAAGAGCACAGGAAAATTTAAATATGAAAGACTTTTCTGTACTTGTTCTCATTTTCTTAATAGCACATGTAACAATTTAGATTTAAATTATAATATTTGGGGATTTATAGTGTAGGTAGATGTAACACATATAATAACAATATAAAATATGAGAAGACATGGACATATATGGTAAAATATTATCTATCCATGGAGCAAACTATCAAAAATAAAGGATGTTAATACTAACACTAAGAAGTGAGCACAGAGTCTCATTTTTAAAAAACAATTCTGACAGTAACTGCTTTTAACTGGAGTGTTCAGTTTATTATTTTTAATAAAATAATATAAGATCTCTAATTTTCATTCCAAGTCAAAGGAGGCCAAGGTAGGAAACTCAAAAGTTCGAGACCAGTCTGTGCTGTGTGGTATGTTCAAGGCCATGCTGTCTCAAAAGAGAAGTCAAGGATGTGTATTTTTCTACCTAAAGAAATCACTAAAACTATAATGTAAATAAGAATAGCTACAAAACATTAAAATAGAAATCTAAACAATATTCAAATACGTTTTAAATGCAGGAAAGGAAAAACATCAAAATCCACAGGACATGAAAAAAATAATAATATATTCTCAGTCTGAAACCCAGTCATACAAATAATATTATTTAAAAATAATAAACTGAACACTCCAGTTAAAAGTAGTTATTGTCAGAATTGTTTTTTAAAAATGAGACCCTGTACTCACTTTGGCAGCATATATACTAAAAATGAGACCAAATTCTGCATGCAATTCCTTAAAATAAAGATACATAGAATGATACACTCATAGTAGCATGTACTAGCTACTCAGGAGCCTGAGGCTAGAGGACTGCTTGAGCTCAGGAGTTCAAGGCCAGCCTGGACAACAAGCAAGACCCAATCTCTAAAAAATAAGAAAAAGAAAAAGAAAGCAAAGTAATAGAAAACAAGATAAGCCACATAACAGAAAAGTACTACAATAGCAATATTAATAACAGATAAAATAGACTTCAGACTGCCAGAAGCTGGACATGGTGGCGCACGCCTGTATTCCCAGCACTCAGAAGCAAGTTTGAGACCAGCCTGGGTTACAAAGTGAGCTCAAAGCCAGTCTGAACTACATAGTGAGACCCTGTCTCAAAAAGACAAAAATAAAAATAAAATAAAATAAAGTAAAATAAAATAAAATAATTACTGGAGAGAGAGAGGTTTCATGGTAGATTGATTCATGAGAAAGCCTAACAATCATAAATGTGCACGTGCTTCTCACTGCAATTGATAGAACAAAACAAATCATCAGTAGAGACAAAAGATATGGACACTATTAGCTACAGGGATCAGACTCAAGAGCAGAAAAGCCATTCATTACAAGTCTAATTAGTGTGTTCATCAGAATAGGCCATATGTCCCAATAAATGCAGAACCATTGCCAAATACATTACCTAATAACATTGGAGAAACCCGTATCAAGAAGATAACAGAGAAAACCACAAATATTTGGAAACTATACAGCATTCTTCTCAAAAACACATACGTCAATGAAGAATTTACAGAGAAATCAGAAAATATCTTGCAATCAATGATAATAAAAATAGAAGGGCTCACTATTTCTGAGATACAGCTAACGCAGTGTTTAGGAGAAAAATTAGAGATCTTATGTTATTTTTTAAAAATCCATAATCTGTTACCTGTTTGAACCTTTACATTAGAAAGAGAAGTAATAAAACCCAAAGTTAAGTTGAAAGGGGAGGGTGGGGGTAACAAAGTAAAAAGAACAGGAATTCGCAAAATGGAAATAGAAAATAGAAAAAAAATCAAAGAAACCAAAAGCCAGTTCCTTTAAAAAGTTGATGAAGTTGAAAACCTCCTACTACATTAATCAATAAAAAGTATAAAAGAAACAAATCACTAATGTGAAGGGTGAAAAAGATGTCACTACAGATTCTGCCAATATTAAAAAGATAACAAGGCAATGTCATACTAATCCACTTGGAAACTTAGATGAAATGAAGAAAATGGACAAATTTCTCAAAAGATAAATTACAAAAACTTACCAAAGAAGAAAAAAACTTGAATAAGCCTATAAAACTTAATAAAATTTCCAGGTACTCCCAGCACTTGGGAACTGGAAGCAGGCAGGTATTCCAGGCTTCAAGATCCACTTCCAGCCAGGCGTAGTGGCACGTGCCTGTAACCCCAGCACTCAGGAGGCTGAGGCAGGAGGATTGTTGCTAGTTCAAGGCCAACTTGGGCTACAAAGTGAGCTTAAGGCCAATCTGAACTACATTGTGAGACCCTATCTCAAAAAGACAAAAAAAACAACAACAACAACAAAAAATCCACCCCCGACCCACTCGCTATGAATGGCATAACAGCTTAGGAAGAACACGCGCATGGAAGACACTCACTTAGGAAATGTCCTTGACAGCCATGACCTCTACTAGGTTTCCTGTGGTGAACTTCTAGATAGCTACATGCCCTGGTACAGGTCAGGCCAGGCACAGTGTGTCCAGCCAATAGGCTGCAGGTGGCTGTGGCCCTTCGGGTACTACTGTTGTTCCTTCTTTTGTGTCGTCGTTTCAGAGGCGCCCTTCAGCTGCTTTCTGCTTAGATTTCATAGTCCAAAAAAGTCACATGACCCTCACTAGCATCCAGAGAGCCTAAAACAGCAAGAAACACAATGGTCATACTGGCCACCGCTGTTTTTTTTATCATGGTTATCTTGGAAATTGTCCTCAGATGCCTCCAATACAATCAAGGTTCTGTTAGCAAGGAAGGACAAGGGAGACCGCATGCTGAGTATTTACAGTACCTGTGTATCACCCTAAACTCTAGCCAGAAAGAACGTGTGTGTGTGTGTGTGTGTGTGTGTGTGTGTTGCTGGTGATTGAACCCAGGTTCCTTGTGCATATTAGGCAAATACTGTACTAGAGCTACACTTCCCACACACAAACTTTTCTGTGCTGCCATTGCTTTGCATCTGTAGCCTAGAATGGTCTCGCCCTTTTGGTTTGCCTAATGAACTCCCTCTTAGCCTTCAAAACTCAAGTGACTATATCCATGATTAAAATGTATTAGTACTTGAGATTGAACCCAGGACTTGCACATTGGGCTGCAGCTCTCTTTTTTTATTATTTTTATTTTGAGACAGGATCCTACCAAGTCACTAAGGTGCCTGGTCTGGGCTTGAACTCACAATCTTTTTGCCTCATTCTCCCAAGATTGTGCAGGGATTACAGGCATGTACCACCATGACAGGCTTTAAATAATTTTTAAGGAAAACATTCAGGACCATCATCATGTCTTTTGAAATGACTTTACTCCCTTCCTCCCCTGCTTAATATGAGTTATTTATTCCTGCTCAGGAATCTCTGAGCTCTCAATAAAGAACACCATGGTCCATGAAACTAAAAAGCCAGCTTTCCTCCTTAGAGTGGTACAGAAACAAGTGCCTTTATATTTCCTGGTCCTAATTCCTTCCTAATACTCAGTTGCATTTCTGTGATTTGATTCTTGTTGACATCCCAAACCCTTAAAAATATTTATCATAAGCTTCTTGTTTTGTTTGTGCCAATTTGTGCTGCTGGTTTCCATTGCTTCTATCTAAAGTCACAATTAGGACACTGTCTTTGCTCACCCACAAGGACCTACAGGGGCAAAGATTTATTGCTTCCTAAGTATCAGTGAGATCCCTTCATTTCCCAGCCTCTGATGAAATTAGCTTGGGGCCAACCATGTGATCAGTTCTAACCAATGGATTATGAGCAGAAGTGGTGAGTGTAACTTCTGCAGTAAGGCTATGAAGAGCAAATATACCTCCTCTATTTACCCACTATGGCAACAATGTGCCCTATATTGTATGACTATAGAAAGAAAGAGGTCTTCTTAACCTACATTTAACTTTGCATGAGGGGCTGGGGATATAGCTCAGTGGAATAAGCGCTTGCCTAGCAAGCGCAGGGTCCTGAGTTCGATCCCCAGCACCGCAAAAAAAAAAAAATAAATAAATAAAAAATAAATAAATTAAAAAAAAAAATAACTTTGCATGAACAACAATAAATAAACACATCTTTTTTTGTTTGAGAAGCCAGAGAAGCCAGAGTCTGAGATTGGGGGGGTTGCTTGTTGCAGTACCCACCATTAATTATGCTAACTACTATCCCCACTAAGTTATAAGTATGTTACTGGTCTCTTTCATTAGGATCTGACCTGTTTGAGGTCAGTAGCAGGCGTTCATCATATAACTTTAGCACCAACTTCTACCAGGCCTGGAACATGAACTGTGCTCATTAAATATGTGTTGAATGAATTACAAGTGAATGAATCACCCTGCCTAATGTGTCAATGCCTCTAGCAAATACTTACTAGAAACCCAAGGAGTTTAGAAATTTCTAGAGCTGAAATTTGGGCCCAGAATCTTCTCATTCCAAGTCAAAGGGGTTTTTGTTGTTGTTGTTTTGTTTTGCATTATTGCTATTGTAGATAAATGGTGAGAACTGTGAATTAACTCCAGTGTGTGGCAGTTCAGCAGATAGACAGTCTGTATGCAGCTTTCTAGGACAATTATTCTGGAAAGTCATTTCTGGGAAAGGGCCCAAGAATTTACAAATAGCAGAGGAAAAAGACTTCTTTAAATGCTGACTGCTGCCTTTGCTCTGGTCATGAAACCCTGAAAACAACGCAAGTCAGAAGCTTCCTTGGGGATAGAAGAGCATCTGTCTTTTCAAACATTTCAACATTCCTATTAAATAATTTATCAGGAATTAACAAAGGAGAAATTGAATAGGGAAATTCTTAAAATCCCACAGTTAGGCTCAAAACATTAAGTGCCAATTCAGGGTGGGGAAACAGATTTTGTGACGGCTTGTGTGAATGTCTGAATTAACCGCAAAGTAAGGAATAATGAAGATAAATTTTGTTATTATTGGTGGGAATGAGTCTACTGTATGCCAGGTATAGAACTTAACTTTGTATATATCGTCCTTTCTTATTCCTGGTAACCAAATGACAAGGCCTGTAACGCCATTCTTATGCTACAGTTAAAGAAAATGTGCTTGCAATAGTTACGAATCTTACTAAAGATCACATAGCTGCTAAATGGTTGATTCAGTATTTAAACCCAGGTGTTTTGGACTCTAAACCACACACTCTCTACTTTCAGGTGACCAATGTGGTTCTTTTATTGTAAAGTCTCAGAAATACACTGTGAACTGATTTAGACAAAGGGATTTTATTGGTTCATAGAACTTGAGAAGGATTGAATGACAACACCTTGGAGGAGCAGAGCGAGCCCCGGGATTCCAGAGCAATGGAAGCCCAGACCTGAATGGCAACCAGAGACCAACGCTTCACACTCTCCAGCTCTCTTCACCTCTCGGAGTCACCTTCATTCTGTATCCTGCACAGCATCTTTCTGCCACACAGTAGAAACCATAGCTGCCTATATGTCCCAGCCCTTACATCACTCAGCTTTTTTGGGGGGTGGTGGGTGCCAGTAATTGAACTCAGGACCTCACACTTGACAGGCAGATGCTGTACCACTGAACTGTATGCCCAGCTCTCTCAGCTTTTAACAGGAGAAAGAATCCAACTTCCTTCAATTCCTATTCGAAAACTCCCAGGGCGGGGATCCAGTTGATCAGCTTTGGTCCAGTATTTCCTCTGTAGCCATGCTCTCTGGCCTTAGAGACAGGACATCTCAGAACAAGGAAGACCCTGTTTGGAGGAAAATAAAATGTCTAAAAAGAACCAAAAATGGTCAAAGGAGATATAAATGCTTAGTTTGAAGCAGGAACACTCAAGAAAATATTCCTGTTATCTTCAAACATCTGAAGGACCATCATGAGGAAGATAAAGGACATGCTGTGGGGTCATTTGGGACCAACAGATGGATATTTTCAGGAGACAGAGTTTAGGTTCAGCTGCAGCATCCACAGAGTGCCTCTTATTGTCAGCTTCTGCTAAGCTTCTTCTCATATAGCGTGTCTCGCATTCATCATAAGAAACCTGTTGAATGAATTTCACTCTTCCTCCTTTACCTGTGAGAACTCAGACCAAGATAAGTTGCCCAAGTGGCAGGGGCCGAATCCAGATGTCCTATCTCTTCTCTGATCTTTCCATTATATCATTCTGGTCTTCACACATAACTTCTCAGTAATCATTTCTGTCCAAGGAGTTGGGATTTTCCAGGGTCAGGGGGATGCCTGTGTCTAAAGGTCTCCCTGCAAAAGTCAAAAGTCGGTTGGCTGTCTTCCCAGGACTTGATAAAGATGTATTTCAACGTTGTAAATACAGTTGGCCTAGAAATCCCCTAAGATCCATTCCAATTTTGACTCAGTAAGTTATTGAAGCTTTTATACATTTTTCAAAAACCTGCTCTGGAATCTTCCATTTGTCCCCGGCAACATTTTTTACACTGCTCTGAGCCTCACAATGCAGGCTTCAGAATATGCACTGCATTCCAGTCTCCCTTGCCTGGCTCCCGGCTTGTTCTGTCCAGTAGGGTCCTCAGCAGGAGTTCAGAAGAAAGCAGACAACAGCTTGGTGAGCTCACCTTTGGTTTGCTATCCCCTCCGCCAAGGTCACTGCTCCTCTCAGCACAGCAAGTTTGGCACAATTCGTGCTCCTTCCAGGTCCACCTTATTTCTTCCGCACCTCTTTTCTTCAGCCAAGAGATCATACCAGCTCTGCTGCTACTGTACCCCAAATCCTATAGCATCCCTGGGGCTCCCTATACTCCCACATCTTCTCGAAGAATCCCGCTGTCAAAAAAACCTTTTTTAAATTTCTGACTTCAGCGTGTCCCTTGTTTCCAATGGAGATCCAGACACTTTTTGCACATTATAAATTCTGTACCCTAATTATATGTTTTTGCATGCTCAGTTATGTGTCTTTCAGAAATAGATAAAGAAGACAATTAAAATCATGTATACCCCTAGAGACAGTGAACAATTGGAGACATTTCCTTTCAACACTTTCTAGTGCATACCTGGTATACATTTTTTTTTTTTTTTTTTTTTGCGGTACTGGGGATCGAACTCAGGACCCTGCACTTGCTAGGCAGGTGCTTATTCCACTGAGCTATATCCCAAGCCCCTGGTATACATTTTTTACAGTGCTCATATCTCAATGTAGATATAATTTTATTAACTCAATTGTATCATATTACTATCTCAGGTCATTAAAAACTCTTGATAAACATCACGTTTCAAAGTTGTATACCATAATACAACGTGATTATTTTTCCTCCTCCCTATTTAGATTACTTAGATTATTTTGCTGTCATAAATATTATTGCTATTATGGTCATAACTCATAAGTCTTCTGATTATTTCTGTAGGCCCTTTGGAATTTTAAAATTCAAGTGATGCCCAATGCATTATATACACTAGAGGGCGCTTGAGAGTTCTCTGAAACAATAGTTTTCTGTGCCCCGGTGAAGAATGAGAAGAACCTGCCAAGACTGGCAGAAATATTAAAGGCATTTGAGAATTTCCCTTCACCAGTAGGAAAGCTATGTTTGATCTCATAATAAAACAATGTGGGCATTCTCTTTCCAGGCCGGGTTGCATCTTGGGTTGGGAGCAGAGCTCAGTTTGTTATTCTGGCTGATGACAAATGTGGTCATGAATCTTTAGATCTGTGAATGACCAGTGGGGTGACCGCCAAGGCCACATTCAGTTGGTGAAGAAAGTCCATGTGAAACAGCTTTGAACAGAGGCTCCACCTCAGCCCCAGGGAACCGCAGTCCTGGGGTTAGTTCCCAGAGCCCCAGGCCAGACCTTGTTGTGGAACTCGTTGTACAAGTTCTCTGCAGCTGTTTAAGAGACGTAGTGGGTAATTGTCCTCAACAAAGGATCAGGGTCATCGGCAAAGGAGTAGGTGGCCAACATGTGACCAGGGCAGTACTGAGGAGGACATGATGGGGGCAGGGAGCTCATCTCCTGAGCCCATTCCTCTCCTATATTCCCCTCTCCAACTGTTTTGAGATGATTCTGATGCAAGGAGAGCCTGACAGAGCCCATAGTCTCATGCTGCCAGCCATGGCCGAGCAAATGCAGCTGGGAAGAGGAAGAGAAACCCTCAGCAAGTGTCCTGGAACATGAGTCCTGGTGTGTCCATCCTATGCCCCCCAAGGATGAACACGACACTATCTGTTCCCCGGTTGGACTAAGCAATTTACCTCCTTCGTTGGGATTCATCTTCTCAGGGATGGGCCCTTCCTGGTCCACCGTACTTGACTTTCTCATTTGTGCTGGAGAAAAATTAAGACCTTCTTTCCTTACAGTTAGACTCACTAGATGAGTTTTGATGGTGTGGCTAAAGAATACTCATGTGACCTAGGAAGGCAGTGTGGTTTTCACATTGGCAAACTTTGTAAACATTGGGTCTAGGCAGGCTCAAGGACCCTGTGTTAAGTCAGTTTTCCATCACTATAACAACACATGAGACAATCAACTTACAAAGAGAAAAGGTTTATTTTGAATCACAGGTGCACAAGTTTCAGTCCATGATTGATTGGCTCCATTACTTAGGGCATGTGGTGGCACAGATGGTCAGTGCATGTCTCAGAGCAAAGCTGCTTGACTCATTAATAGGATGAGATGAAAAGGAAGGGGCTGGGACCCCGTTCTCTCCTTCAGGGTCGTGCTCCCCATAATCATGTGCCACTTCTTAAAGTTTCCACCACTTCCCAACCATGTCAAGTTGGAAACTAAGCCTTGAATACGTATGTCTTTGGAAGACATTTAAGATCCTAATGAGAGAGCTAGGTGTGGTGGCACAGGCCTGGTTTGTAATTCCAGCTGTTTGGGAGGCTGAAGTAGGAGGATCACTTGGGGCCGGAAGTTCCAGACCACCTAGACAACATAGCAAGGCTCTACCTCTGGGGAAAAATTCCAGACTACAGCAGGCCCAGACATTCAGACGCTATTGCAACCCAGATAAGGTTAAAATAAGGTTTCCCCTTTAAAAACATGTTTTTCTATCTTAACTGTGCAGAAAATCACTTGGTAAGTTTTTTAAAAATCACATATGCAAAGCAGTCACATCAAAATCTCAGGGGAAGGGACCCAGGTTGCAGTGACTCTTAAAAGCCCCCAGGTGATTCCAATATATAACCAAAGCCGAACAGCACTGGTCTTAAAGGGATAATGAAAGAAACCCAATGTTTGAATGTACTGACAGCTATATAAATTTTAATGGCCGTATTTCCAGTCTGTACTTAAGTCTTTTATTTCTTTAAATCTTGCTTTATAATGCTTTTTGGCCTCTGTTTGAAAAGCCAATTAGAGATATATAAATAAGCTATAATTTCAGTACTTAAATTTAACGAGAAAAAAAAATGTTCTTGTGTCACTTGTGCTCCGAGTCACCCCTGGCGGAGGAACGTTTTGCTGGCTGCCAAGCCCAAGGCCGCCCTTTTTCCACTGAGCTGGCAGAATGGTCTGGAAGAACAAGAGGATAAGAAAAGGTTCACCAAAGTGAAAACTTAAAGACAGCAAGTGGAAATGCTGGGGAAAAATCAGATATGCACTCAAGGGGAGAATTCTGCATCTTCAGTGCAGTAGTAGAGCCTACTGGGGCTAGAGGGTGGGAAGGTTTAGGAGCTCCCCTAGGTGGCAGATTAACATTTTATGAGCCCCTTGGACAGGACTTTGAGTGCACTGTCAGCAACAAAGTTAAGATTCATCAAATCCCAGAGCCTCATATATCAGCCCTCCCTGCATTTCTGCATCCTCTTCTCTCTCCATCCACAGCATGTCCTAAGGTTTCTTAGAGAGTAGTGTAGGGTATGGAAAAAGCAGGGATCTTGGAATTAAACTGATATGAATTCAAGGCCAATCTCCATCACTTACCAGCTGTGTGATGCTTATAAAGAGTTTAATCTTTCAGTGCTTTGCTTTCCATCCATTAACTCAGCAAATGGTGCGAGCACATGGTGCACTGGTGTGTCAGTTCTCCACTGCCTGTGATCAAGACGGCACCAGCTGTTCCCCTCAAACCAAGGACTTTGCTTGTTCCACCTGGGTGCACCTTCCTGGGATTTTTGCTCTCCTGGCAACTGTATCTTCTAGCTCTTTTGTGCAGGAGAGGTCAGGCAAGCATCTAGGTGAAGGCAAGAGGATCCTGCCCCCAGTCCCTCACTATTCTGCTGTTCTGCCTATATTCCCCCTGCTGGCTGAGGGCTTTCATGGCCAAGCAAACCGTTGCTTCCCTTTCTGAGCTTCATCACAGGGGCCAGGATCCTCGAATTCCCTGTTTCACTGAGCCTGAGCCCACTTCTGGGGTCTCCAGATCTACCCTCACAGGAATAAGCTACACTGCCCATCCTATGCCATGAAGGAAGTCAAGGGCAGCTACAGGGGACAGTAGCATGGGGATGGTTCAAGACAGAGTCAGGATAGAGAAGGGGCCAGCTCCCCCTGTCTCGCTGACTTCAGCACAAACAGAGATGAATCTAAAAATTCTAAAGGAACTCAGCCTTCCAGGTCATTATGAAAATGTCTGTAAAGGAAGTTAGGAAGTTGTCACATTTCTTATTTAATCACTTGTTAGCTTACTTTTTAACCCGTAAAAATTTGAGGCCTATGGTATGTGGACTTCATGTTGGCCCTACAGATGTTACAAGTAGTCCAGGGGGAAAGAAGGGGATCTTTAGGTTGTCGTGGGGATTGAATGGGTCAAAGAATATACACATAGTGTTTACGAGGAGTGGTCTTTCCTTCCAGCTTGTTAGTGACTCCCTGAAAATTGTGGCTATAAAAGAAGCTGAGCAGGGCCACCACCTTCCTCCTCTTTCCAGGGTGCAGCTTCACCCTGGGGAGTTCACAGGGCTAGCTAACATGGCCCCGAGGCTTCCTACTGAGACATTGATGCCTTAGTTCACTCTGGCGGAACAGACAGTGCCTATCCCAACCAGGAAGGCCAAGGCCACTTCTGAAGTGTCTCTCTGGGAAGCAGCCTCAGGGTGGGTGGGGCTATAGCCCTTCTAAGGAGACCTGGGGAGAGAGAATTCTGGGTACAGGAAGCAGGAAGGGTACAGAGCAACTTTGGGAACCCTGAGAGCTGTCTGCAGAGGTACATTGGCCTAAGCTCAGGACAGGAATCAGACCTGGAGAACTGCCATGACTCACAGGGGGAGGGGAAGCCTACCCATACAAGATGAGCAATCTAGTCCTCAAAGGAGTTGAATTCTCTGAAAAGTTGGAACCAGCAGAACTGGTTCATTCTGCTAGGTAGCCTCTCCAATTCCCTGCCACGTATCGACTTTGTACTTTGAAAGTTCCCATTTAGTTTCGGTATTTTAAGCAATAAGGAGTATGCTAAGCAGTTAGAAAATGGGACTGGATGAGGGAATGGCGAGCAGGCAGCAGGAACAGAATCTGCAAAGAGCGGCAGACAGGAAAGCAACCTTGTGTCAAACAGCACTGAAAGGTGAGCCTTGGCTGGGGATATAGCTCAGTGGAATAAGCGCTTGCCTAGCAAGCGCAGGGTCCTGAGTTCGATCCCCAGTACCGCAAAAAACAAAACAAACAAAATGAAAGGTGAGCCTGAAGGAAAGAGGTGTAAAGGAGAAAAGGAAGGAAGCCACCAAGGTAACTGGGCTGTAATGGCCTTGAAGCATTCTGACATTGCTTCATGGATCACAGAGAAAAATGCTCTTCATGTTCCGTAATATGACTTTCTCGTATGCTTCTGCAAACCGGGAAAATTTCAAATTGCAGTTAATAAATATCATGGAATATTTTGCCCGTGTATATGTTGAACATCTTGCTGATTAAATTTGAACCTATCACCTATCTCTCTATCATCTAGCTTATCTATAGATTTTTTTTTGAGGCAGGGTCTCACTATGTAGTTCAGGCTGGCACTGAGCTCAGTAGGTAGCCCCATTACCTATAGCTTTTAAACCATCAGAAATAGAGATTTATTTCAAAACAAAGGAAACTTATTTTGAATTCCCAGAGAAGTCCTTTTGGTAAGTTTGGTGTCTGTTTAGTCCTAAGACACAGATTCCTGAGAAAATTACTAATAAAGGAAATATACTAGAGATCTTCAGTTCTCAAAAAACTATTACAAATACTTTCAACATATTTTAATGCTAACAAGATCTGTAACTCTTAGAAAAAAGATCCACTCACTTCTGAGTCTAGTCCTCTAGGATAGCTTTCTCGATAAAGATCAGGAACTAATTACCTTGAGATGAAGCATAAGAATGTTTCAACTTGTACTCTGCCAAATTTTATCTGAAGGGCCTGGGGTTAGGGGTGTAATAAATTCACCTCCACACCCATCCTTGCTTCCCTCTAAATACATAGTTTAAATCCCTCTTGCTCTTCGTATTAATCCCAGGTTGCCTCATTTTGACAACGAAACACTGGTCCTTTATACCTAAGGTTGATATAAATACATCATTATTCATTTGCCAAATCCCCGAGAGGCAAAGATCTAATTAATCTATTAAGGCTTCTCTTGGAGAAAAATCAAACCTTTCAGATGGGAAACCTGGATCAGTACCATCAGGGAGTTTGCAACAGGGCTGGCCAGATTGCTCCAGATGATGCAGACAGCACTGCTTAGCACAGGCTGAGCGTCACAGAAGCTGAGAGCAGCAGCCTGAGGATGCAGGCGAAAGTGGCTCATTTGGGGATGCCCCCCTGCAGGGGGACCTGTAGCGTCCCTCAAGCCAGTGCCCATTATCCTCTACTGTGGAACAGCTGTGCCACCAGAATAAGGGGAGGCAGCTGGAACTGGGTCCTCAGGGACACCTGGCACATCCCCACAATCTTCCTAGCAACGGAGTTGAAAATAGGAACTCAGCTCTGCAGGATGAAACCCCACCCCCAAGGCTTTTGCTTGGCCACTCTCTACGGGCAGTTAATATGATCCTTCTCTCCCCCAAAAGTCTCCCAAGGAAGCCACCCCACCTGGTACTGCCAGGTGACCTGGTGGAGTGGGCAAAGGCAGCATTGGTTGTGCTTATTTTAAAGACTCAGCCTTTCATATTTTCCCCAAGCAATGTCCCTTTCAAGGTCTTTCTCCCTGACAGGAGCACAGAAGCAGATGGGCAGCTTATCAAAATGAAGATAATGATCAAACTGCTGGAAAGACAGCGAAGGAGGCTGATGGATGCTCTCTCTCTGCACAGGGAGAGAAAACCATGAGCATTCTCTTCCAGGAAATCTCGGAGTGGTGCTGGAACAATGTGGCTCAACTCTCCACAGCGTCTCACCAACTACTGTGGATTTCCAGACACATGTAAGATGGAAATCAGATATGGGCTGATGCTGGAGTGTGCTCATGACCAACCATTGTCCACCTTCTTCTTCTTGACCCTCTACAGGGGAAGTCTCCCACTCGTGCTTTCAGAATTACCAGTTGTCTAGGAGTTCTTGCTCAATGCATAGACAAACCACTGGCTGCCAAAGTATAGCTCTTCTAGCGTCGTCAGCCCTGAGCCTGGAATGCCAGTGGCTCTCGGCTCCCCTTGGGTTAGCTTCCTTGCACTCCATCACTCTCTAGCTGCCAGCCATCCTCCCCTTTGTCTTCACTGTCCCCAGCTCTGGCCATCACTGCTCTGGGCACCAGCAGCTTTTGGTGTTACCAGCTCAGCACACACCGCTGGAGACAGAAATCATAAATAGGCAGGAAGGTGCCATCCAGAAGTGGCTGTATTAGAACTCACGCTACAGCATAAGGGTGGACAGTGCATAGAGTGATCCAGCATGGCCCAGGAGGAGCTTGCCTAAGCAGGTGTTGGTGGGTAGAGGAGGGACCTCCTGAGGACCTGACTGAGGGGGTTACGGAGAGGTAGAGTCACCCAGAGTGGCTGGAGTGCAGAGGTGTCTGTGACGGATTGGTGACTGAAGTCTGCTGCAGCTAAAGCAAATGTTCAAGTCGAGCAATGGAGCGCCAGCTGCAGCTGTAGCTGGCCTCAATGCCACTGGGCCAGCCATGGAATAAAGCACCTTTTGGGAGAAGTAGGCCCCCTCCCCTGTCTTAGGAGGACCTTTATTGCATGGCTGGGGTCTCCTTCAATCTGAACATGAATGCTAAACTACCCAGAGATTTCCAAACTGGCTTTGTGACACTTGGACCCATAAGGAGGGCTCAGTGTGTAGCATTTGTCAAGTTGGGGACAAGAGAACAGGCGTGCTCTAAAGCTCTGTCCAGAAGTACTTTCTGCAGTGAAGGAGTCGGTCTACAACGGCACTAACACAGGAGACCCTAGACATATGTGGCTAATGCACTCTTTGTTACTGTTAGGGAGACCAAGGAACTGGGTTTTAAAATTTTGTTTGAGTTAAATTTTAAAAATAGCCACAGGTGACTTACTGGTTATCATACTCATCAGCACAAGAAGTCTGCTGGCTTGGAGGTACTGAGGAAGGGTGAGCATCTTTTCCTGTTCCTGGTCTCCTGTTTCTTCCATCTCTGGTCATTCAGGCTTCTCCTTGGGCATCACTTTGGTTGCACCATTGTTGGGGGTTCTCCTCAGCTAACCCAATTCTCCTGGCCATACTCCAGCAAGAAGAAACATTACAATATCTGTTTGGGAAAAATTGCATATGACTTTCTCTGAGCAGGATGAGGTTGGCAAGAATCTCTGAAGCTGAGCAGATACTCCAAACTGCTAATTTGCTAAAATAATTTGGGAAAGTGCTACTTAAAACCCTGAAGGAAGTGAAAGCAACATTTCTGAAATTTGTGGGAGGCCAAAGTCCAAGCTACTGGAAAGTGTGTTTGCCAGTGGTTTCAGTGGTTGTTTATTAAATGGCCATGGAATATTTATTTCTCTCTGTTGGAATACTTGGCCCAAGAAGACAGCCTCATTCACCGAAATTTTCTACCAGGGTAAGAGGGAATGGTATAACCTGATCTCTTATCAACTGGAAATTTGCAATCTCATAATCTGTTGTGGCATTGCTCAGAGATGCACGGGATGTTTTCATGATTGCCTTTGCATCCTGAGCACCTGTCCCCTACATAGACCCCACCAAGAAGAGAGGCAGGGAGGCATAGGGCACTGTGTTCAGTACTATGCTACTCAGTCACTGACAGGTCGTTGGGTCAGGAGTGGATATTAACCCAGAACGGTCAGTCAGTTACATAGGCTGGCCAGTGACCTATGACCTGACATGAATGAAAATCCACTTATCAAAATCCTCCTCCCTGGATTCTCACCTGGAAGCAAGGAGAATTTCACTCTGGAAATGGCAGTTGGGGGATAAGAGGAGAAAACCCACATGTGCCAACTTAGATGGGGAACTCTGGGCCAGAGATCAGTTTGTTGTGCACACAGAAGATACAGTCTGGGACTTCATAGTTTGAAAATTTCTCAGAAATTCAAACACACTAATATCCACCTTGTTTTAGTTCCATAGACACGTAATCAGCTCAAAAAGGACACTTCACCTTCACACACCTCTCCCTTGAAGCTTTTACAGAGAAAACAGCAAGTATTGTGCTGTTATTGGTGGTACTTCAGTGTAAACTTTCTATTTAGTGTCCCTTAGACTGGACTGCTGCTAGGGCTAACACTAGGACAAACAGATAATTGCCTTTGTGTTTCTTGCTGCTTATTGCCTTCCAATGGATCATGTAAAGTTAATGTCATTGATTAACTTAAATTTCTCCACGGCCTTGCTGGCACTAGGGATATCATTTTGGGTGGGAGTGTGGCTCAGTGGCTGAATAGTTATGCATGACTAGACTCTGGATTGGATTTCTCACACAATAAAAATTTTTAATTTAAATTTTTAAAAAATGAATACCATTTCTCATTTCCACCCCAGCTCTATTTTCTTTTAAAGTAAATGTCAGAAAGCACCTCAAATCTACTTCAATTTTCATTCATTTTGACTATTAGTTAAGGTTACAAGGGTTGGGTTTGGTAATGCATACCCACAATCCCAGCACTTGGGGAGGCTGAAGCAGGAGGATTACAAGTTTAAGTCCAGTCTGGGCAACTTAATAAGAACCTGTCTAGAAATAAAAAGGGCTCAGGATACAGCTCAATACCCAGTACTAAAAATAAAATAAAATAATATAATATAGGTTATTAAAGAGTATTAGTGAACATTTACCACTGGTGTGCTTACTATTTATGTCTTCTCAAAAAGTTTCCCAAAAGTAGTATCTCCCAGATATCCTCTTCTTCTACTCCTGCGTCTATTGCCCATCCCATAACTGAGCATTCAACATCTCTAGTGGCAACATGCTGAAAACCCATCATTATGAAGGTTTCATTTGGCGATACCTCTCTTGTAGAGCTTTCTGAGGGTGTCTTGCTCATGAGTGGAACAGGTGCTGGTCAACTAGCCATGACCCCTTGGTTACATGGCCATGGTGTTCAGTGGTCACATAAAAGTTCTTTTCCAGAACTATTCTGCCTGCATAGAATCTTTAGGTGCAGAAGCATCCTGAAGGAAGGCTCTCCCGAAGATGGTGCTTCAGGAAGCCCTGCTGTGAGGTGCAAGCCACTACCATACAAAAGTCCATATATTGCCTGGAGCAGAAGATCACTGTGTATCCCAAGAGTGGAAACTCACACAAGGTGACAAGAGACAGGTGCACCTTATGAACATTTTAAATAATATATCCTAAAAATCACCAAGAATGTTAGAAAGATATTTTATGGTGTGAAAAGGAAGTGACAATATAGCCCGTGAGAAAGGATTTCATTGTTGTTTAGAAAAAAGGGTATAGTTTTTCAATTTTCATTTTTTATTAGTGTATATTTGCAGTAGTACACAATGATTGTATTCCTCATGGGGAATCAGTACCTGTGCATAACACATCTTAATTCTTTTTTCATTTCCTTCCCCTCTTCTCCCTCCCCACTCCCTCCATCTCTTAGGAAAAGGTATATCTAATTATTTACTGGTTTATTACCTTCTACCCACCCCCCAGAACTAGACGCAAGTTTCCAAGGGGAGGAATGTTAAGCCATACAAGCCGTTCTAATTTGCTTAAATTTTTAGGACATTTCTATTGTAGACTGTTGTGCTTGAACTGCACTGTCATGTTATACTTTACATTTTGTTTAAAAATGCTTTTAAGGCTGGGGATATAGCTCAGGCACAGCACCTGCCTGGTAAGCATGATGTCATAAGTTCAATTCATGGTACAAAAAAATAGATAAATAAATAAACATGTTTTAAAATATGTATGTTATAGTTTTTGTTTTAATCTAAAGAATGCTACTTACTTGAAACAGAATTGTATTTTTTATGTCATGTCTGAAAAGATGTTTAGTTGGCTTTCCATACCCACTGATTCCATATCCAAGGATTTGACCAACTGTGGATCAAAAATATTCAAGAAAGGACTAGGATATAGCTCAGAGATAGAGTGTATGATTTGCATTTTTAAGACCCTGGGTTTGATCCCAACAACAACAAAAAAGTCTTTTTTTCAGAGAAAAATTTGTGTCTGTACTGAACATGTAGACTTTTTTCTTATCACTATTCTCTAAACAATATAATATAGTAACTATTTACATTGTCTTAGGTTTTTCATGTAACCTATAAATGATTTAAAGTATAGGAGGATGTGCATAGGTTATATGCATATACTATGTCACGTTATAGAAGTATTGTTAAACGTCATTTCATGTGCTCACTGAGCCTCTGTATACCTTCTTTGGAGAAACGTCTATTCAAATCCTTTGCCCATTTTTGAATTGTGTTACTCTTTGCTGTTAACTGCCATTTGTTTGTTTGTTTTTGTCATGCTGAAAAATAAAACTGAGGGAGTGCTGAGCTGCATATCCAGCTCTGTTTATATTTTTATTTTGAGACAGGATATCAATGAGTTGCCCAAGCTGGCCTTGAACTTGCAATCCTCCTCCCAACATTATAGGCATGTTCTTCAATGCCCACTGTTGCTGAATTTGAGGTGTTCTTTATATATCTAGTTATTAATCCTTTTCAGATAGTTGGTTTGCAAATATTTCTCTCATTCTCTGGGTTGTCTTTTCAATGCCTTGATAACAGCCTTTGATGCAAAAAAAAAGTCTATCATCTTGATGAAGTCTAATTTCTTTCTTTTTTCTTTTCGTGTTTGTATTTTTTGTGAGACTGGGTCTGGATATGTAGTTCAGGCTAGCCTTAAATTCACTATGTAACCCTTGAAATCATGGATCCTCTGCCTCGGCCTACCAGATGCTTGGTTCACAGGTGTACACCACCACACCTGGATGTTTTGTCTGTCTTTTTGGTGTCACATCCGAGAAATAGTTATCATGATCATTTTCCCATGCATTTTCTTCTAAGTGTGTTGTAGTGTTAGTTCTTATGTCTGGGTATTTGATCCATTTTGAATAATGTACGTGAGTCCTGCTTTCTTCATTTGTATGTAAATATCCAGTTTCCCTTGCACCATTTGCTGAAAAGCTCCCCTTTGTCAGATTGAATGATCTTGCCATCCTGTTGGAGCAAGGTTTCAGATGTAGCCCTGATGGGTATTATGTGGTAGGACATTTTTGTAGTAGTGTATGTGCCCCAGTTTCCCTTGAAGCACCGCTTTTCTTTCTCTCTCTGTCTCTCTGTCTCTGTCTCTGTCTCTCAATCAGAAGGGCTGCCATAGGCCAGGCTGAGGAGACCCTGACAACACTTCCTGGGTAGAAGAAACCTCAGGCAGCACCCGGGAGGAGCCATACTACCAGGCTACCTGGCTGCTCCCTCTGGATTGGACCCCAACCGGCTGACCCAGCCTGGCCCCAGGACTGCCCAGACTGGTTTGCAGGCTCTCTGTTCCCTGGGCCCTGGCTCCCTGGCCACAGCCTCTGCTTGTGCTCACAGTCACTCCCTCCACCGCCAGCTCCTCCTCTCCCTCCCGTCCTCCGTCCTCCGTTCCAGTCCCTGCATGGTCCTCGCCACCCCTAGACCAAAGGCTCTAAGTCGCTGACCACACGCCTCCCCTGCCTTGGCCCGGGGCCCCTTTCCTTCCTCAGGCCCCAGCTAGGCCACTCAGGCTCTGATTCAGAAGGTTTCTGGGTTTCTTTTAGTGCATATAAAATTATCAATTATAACAGGACCAGTAATGTTAACAACAATAATTCATATTTATTGAGCATTTAGTGGACATAGTGCACAGGCCTCACATTGTTCACGACCCACAGCAGACCTGTGAGGGCCGGATGATTGCTGTGCTCCAGTAACAGATAGAAACTAAGGCAGAAGGGCTCCAGTTCTGTGCCCAGGGTCACAAGGTCAGCGAGTGGCACAGTCAGGCTTCAAATGCCACCTTGGAACAATGCTTCTGATTTGCATTATCACACACCCACTTTCACTTGGGGATCATGGTCAATGAATGCCCAGCAGCACGCTTGCATGCACACACACACACACACACACACACACACACACACACACACTGGTATGTGTGCAAAGGAGAGAGGGAAGGAAGCTCTCCAGAGACAAGTGACTTAGCAAGGTCAGGGTGGTGGGCACAGATAGAATTACCACCAGATCAGGTCCGAGGAAGTCTCCCAAAAAGGGAGCTGGGCATTTCAACTACCCCACCCGAGGTATAAGTTGTAGGTTTGCTGACTTCTGTCAAAGAAAAAGAATCTGTGAAAAAGAAAAAAAAAAAAGAATCTGTGGGTCAGTGAGGGGAAGAAGAAAGGTTCTTAGACTAAAAAAATGTGCATATGAAGAGAAAACGGGGTGTGTGCCCTCCAGAGAACTGGATTAGGGCTGGGCTTCCTCTGTGTTCTTGGCAGGTGGGAAGGGGTGTCCTTAAGACTGCGAGGCTATGTGTTCCTAGGGTCTATCAGGTCACCTATTTGGTGGGGTGGATTAGATTGCAGCCCATCTGCACCGGATAGAAGTTTAGAGATCTGCTGCCTGCTTAGTAGCGCTGCTTCTTTGAGGATGAAGCTCTGTGGGAGGAAAAATATGATGCAATTTCCAGGCTTTCACCAGGCCCGGTTTAAAGGATTCTTGTATCTTTAAGACCCTTAGGAAAAAAAAATTTTTAATGAGTTTCCTGGAAGGGAAAAAGGCATTGTAACCTCGGGTAATTGTGTCTTAAAGCTGAGTATTTTTTAAAGTATAATTTTAAAATTACAATGGCCCTTGTCTCCTTTCTACCTGTCTTTAGTTCTAGCCTACCTCAGAATTAAGCCTTACAGGTAGTTTCCTACCTACCAGGCGCTGGGCAACTCCAGAGGAGGGAGGTAGGAGGTGGGAGGTGAGAGGTGGAAAGTCAGGTAGGGGCAGGTAGCCAGCAACTGAGACAACTTGTAATAAAAGCTTTGAATGCAGAAGCCCCCTTCCCCTCCCCTTCCCGTGCCCTTTCCCGTCCACTTTCCTCTTCCTCTTCCACACTCACCAGGCCGGGCTTGAGTCTCTGCCTCAGCCTTTCTGGCCCTTCCTGGCCGGACTCACTGATAACTGCTTTTCTAGCAAGTGCAGGCCTGCCCCAGGGGACGAAGAGGTAAACAAGATGTGCTTTTACCTCCAAGGAGCTCGAAATCTGGGAGGCAAGGGGACCTGCCCCCCTCATCCTTATGGGCCATCCAGCCCCACATCACACTGGATATCCTGCTTCATTTCCTCTCAATCTTATAAGCCTGTCCTCCCTCTTCTTTCTCTGCGCTAATCTAAGCTGCCGTCCTTCGGGTGAGGTAAGTGCTGATACCCCTTAGCACAAAGTGGCAGTCCAATGTGGGTGGCAGAGGAGATGCATGTGTTTGGTGTCTAGAGAGGGCCAAAAAGAGCTTTACAGAAAAGGTCCATCTGGGTTGGGAAGGGTGAATGAGAATTTACAGGTGGGAAGATAGAAAAACGCATTTGAGTGGGATGAGTTCGCATATAAAGTCTGGGAAGGCGTCTTAGGGTGACTGGAAGACGGCAATAGCTTAAAACCTAGGACAGAGCTGAAATAACTGAGCAAGGCTGCAGTAGCACGGCCAGGCTGACCTGTTCCTTTAGATAATGGGGTGCCACAGGCCCTCCATGAGTAAGGGTGAGCTCTGGGCTGAAATGCGTTCAGTCTCCCCAGCAAATACAGGTTTGCTAAAAATCTTTATGTGGCATTCTTTTTTTCAGACTGGTGATAGCAACAGCCCCCGCGCTCCTTCTAGACTTCAACAACTCTCATTGTTGCTGGTGTGCCTTGTCACCAGCCTTCCTGGGTGGTTATAAGCGGGAAGACAAGAGTCTTTTTCTCTGCAGAAGGATTGCTTTGCGTACAGAGTAAGAGATGGCCTAGAGGGCGGCATCTACAGGGAGTCACATACGGGGATTCAGGGGTTCAAATAATGGCCAAGCGGATGCTGGGAATGGCGGCATAGACACGAGGATGAAGGAGATGGAGAGACAGGAGTTTCTAGCTTCCGACGTTGAGAGAGAAAGGCCCTGCTCAATTCCCGACATCAGGAGCGTCCTGTCCACCTCTCAGGTGCTCAGAGGAGGTACGATGAATCTCATTGGTGAGATTCCAGGACGAGGGCGAGGCCAAGTTTACCTGCGAGTAGGGTCACTGACTGTACAAAAAAAAAAAAAAAAAAAACTTGGCACACAAGAGTGTGGCCCTCTGTTCCCATACCCACGCCTAAGCACACTGGCCTCTGTTCTCCAGGCAGCCACGGAGCCGGAGGAGGAAACAGCCAGGAGCAAAGGAGGACTTGGGGGTGGGGGAGGAGCTCAGGCTACCGGCCAGCAGAGCCCTGAGCCCAGCCAGGCACAGTGCAGCCTCTATCCTGTCGCTATTGCCTGTGGTGGCCGAGTCCCTGGGGAACCCAGGAGCAGGGCAGGGAGTGGCAGGGCAGGGAGTGGCAGGGCAGGGAGTGGCAGGGCAGGGAGTGGCAGGGCAGGCTTATCCTGTAAGGCTCCCCTTTTAGTATTATCAGAAACTCCTGTCTTTATTTCTATCAACTTAATCCAAAGGGAGAACGAGGCTGGGGGATGGGAAAATGAAGGGAGCGTGTTTCAGAGCAGGAATGCAAGAGAGGGTGGCGCCTTGCAGGTTAGAGGCTGGCTCCGGGGAGTAAAGAACAGTGCTGGAGAGTAAAGAACACCCCCACCCCCACCCCACCCCCGTGAGTCAGTGCGGGCGGGGGCTGGGTGTGGCCTCTGGGAGGAGCTGGGTTTCAGTTTGGAGAAGGCACATGGGAGGGAAGGAGGCGCAGCCAAAGAGCCGTGGGACCCACGGGTTCCAGCCCTAGCTGTGCTACTGCTTGGCAGCTGTGTTACCTAGGGACACGCCCTCCGCTGCCCTGAACCTGGGACCTCAGTAGACAGACACTGGCGATCGGAACGCCCCACTGCTAGGGTGCTCAGAAGAGTAATTAAAGGCAGTCATGTCTGTGAGTGCACTTAATAAACCGTACATCTCTGCACGGTATAGAGTTGCTTTCCTTTGCGTTCTTCTCCCGGGAATAAAAAAGCAGGCAGGTACAGACACAGTCGAGAGATGATCTTTCTCCAGTGGGAAGAGATGGAGAGATGATAGGAGGGGAGGGAAAGGGGTTGAAAAGAGAACTAAGAAGGGTTCTGTACATGGACAAACCCCCTAAAAGGAATGTAATCGTTATGTACTGCAAATATGTACTAACAAAAATTTTGCAACAAAGAAAAGCACCTGTTTTTGCTGTGCATTTGTCAAGCCAAACCCCACCCATTTTCTCTTGCCCAGCGTCCCCAGCTTCAAAAAATACCAACTACTCCTTACCCCAGGTACCCTCCATATGTCCTCAGCAACTACCCACCCTCCGCCCTTCTTTTTCCTTCTCTCCTTATATATATCTTCCTCATAAGTATTACATTAAAAACCATGCCCAAGACCTTTTCCTGAGCCCCAATCCCTTCTAGATACTGCTTCATTTGCTCCTTCTTTCAGTCTCAGATGTTTATAGGATTTTGCAGGTTTTATTTTTATTTTATTTATTTTTGCGTGGGTACTGGGACTTTACCCTTGCCAGGCTGGCGTTGCATGGCTGAGCTATGTCTCTAGCCTGATTCTGCAGGTGTTAAAGATTTTTTTCCCATTGCATCAGTTACCTGATTTGTCATATAACAAAAGCCCTAATGAGAGCTAGAGGCCCTGATATAAGCTCACTGGAGAGCAAAAGGTGAGTGGTGCAGTAAGAGAATAAGGGACAGGCGCGCTCATCAGGATGTCCGTAAGAATGAGCTCACCATGGGCAACCCAGGGGGATAACGTGGGATGAAGGTGGGGAGGTAGCAGGGCCAGCAGGCACCGTAATGAATGTCCCCTTCCACTGTGTGCGACTTCCATGTGGATACCTATCTTACAAGACCCGCACTTCCCCCAAAGCACCATGCATATCCTTCAAGGAAGACATGGGTCCTTTGTGAAAAACCTTGCTAAGGACGCATTAGGTAAGGAGGCGACATTCTGTTCCTCTGCAGATACAATCTCTTAAATCTAGAAAGAAGGCAAGGTAGTAGGTGTTTGGAGTGGAGATCTAGGGATTAGATGTTGAAGAAGAAGTCACAAATATGATCTGGAGCAAAGGAAAAAGATTTAGCCGAAAATATACACTTGGGAATCAGCTGTAGGCACCAAAGAGAATGTTTATCATTTCTCCTTCTGGGGTTAAGAGCTGAGGTGACTTGTATCTTTGTAATTCAGTGATAAGTACTGCTAATTATTCAGTTAGAGATGAATCCATTAAAAGTTGAACAAAGTACATGCTTATTCAAAATGTTCACATCCTGGATGCAAGAAAGAGAGGAAAAGGAACAAAGAAAAGATCTGGGACTTGGGAAATCCTCAATCTAATATGATTCTTTCCTTAAGTTATGCGGACATGCGTCTGTTTCTACTAGCTCCTCTTTCATCAAATCCCAGGAGACGCATTTAATGTCAGGAATGGCTAAATCTGCGCAGTCAAAAGCAAGTTGCCATCAGAAATCTGTGACTCTTCTGCTCAACACTGCTGCTTTTTGTGTAGGTGTCATCCTTTGTTTTCCCCCATATATCAAAGTGGGCCTTGGGCCGGGGATATATATAGCTCAGTGGCATCAGTGCCTGCCTGGCAAGCACAAGGTCCTGAGTTCAATTTCCGGTACAAAAAAAAAACGGGTCCACAGCAAGCAGTTAAAGACCAACACACTGATGGTTCACCAGTTTCAGTGGAAAGAAATGGTTCTTCCCAATAACTGCAGCCCAAGTTCTAGGGCTCATCTTCCTTGACCTGGCATGACTTATGGCTTGTGGCTTATTGTCTTTGGAAAATGTAGCCTTCTGATTGGCCTGAGGACCATGTGCCCACACCTGAGGTAGGAGGTGGGTTCACCTTCAGCTAGACTATTAGGTCTTTGGGATGGGGTGCAGTGGTTCTATAAAGTAACCCAAACACTGTAACCGCAAAAGGAAAATGGAGGCTAGCTTGGCAGACGCCATAGCTCTCTGCTATGTGATCTTTAATGAATGAGAGCTATTATTGTGAAATGCTGTTGGAAAAGTTAAGCTGATATTTATTAAATACTTAAAGTGAGGCTTTGTGGCACATAGTAAGTTTTCCTGAGAAGAAAAACTTACAAAGCAGTAAATAGGAACATCGTTGAACTATTAGGAAAAAAATGGAGTCAAGTAGAATGAGGGCACTATTTTGTTGAATCTTGGAAATGAACCAGGAAACATAAGTTCAGGATAAATGGTGCATTCCTGAAAAATAGCCCCTTAGAGAGAGGGCTGAACACTGTTAATTAATATGTAAAATTACTTTGGAGGAAGGGAGTGCTTAGGAAACTCTTGAAGGTTTGTTAATCGCACAAAATACCAGAGTACTGAGCGATGAGGACAATGGGAGGTTTCTATGAACTGAAGAAGTAGACAACGAAGTAGCGCTGAACTTTAAGGAGGAAAAGACAAGCAGGTGCAAGCAGGTGACCCTTAGAGATAAAACCCTGACTAATGCCTATGGCATTAGTCAAGCTCCTGCTTATGACCCCGGAAGGGGGCTGGAGGTCAGTGTAGACTGCCTCCTGAAGGCAAGATGGTCCTAGATGGAATGATGGGGGAAATACTGATACCTTAGTCCATTTAGGGGTCCTATAACAAAACACCTTAGACTGGGAAGTTTATAAGCAACAAAATCCTATTTCTTACAGTTCTGGAAGCCATGAAGTTCAAGATCAAGATGCCAATAGATCAGGTGTTTGCCAAGGGTCCACTATGCACTGTGCCCTTAACCTGGCCATAGCTGGTGGGGTGGTCTCTGGGGTTTCTGTTGCAAAGAAACTGATCTCATTCAGGAGAGCAGAGTTCTCATCAGCTAATCACCTCCCAAAGACCCCCACCTCCCCAAAGCCCTCCCTCCTGATGCTTGGGAGGATTTCAACCTGTGAGTTTTAGGAGGACACAACATTTAGCCCACAGCGGTAAGTCTTTCAAGAAGCTCATCAAAGAATGAGGGACTGATAAACAGGAACTGTGAGAAATAAAACTTTATTGCTTATAAACTGCCCCATCTAGGGTATTTTGTTATAGGACCCCAAGTGGACCAAGGTATCAGTATTGTTCCCATCATTTCATCTAGGACCGTCTTGCCTGTTTCTTCAGGTAGCAGTTTACACAGGACTCATGTGCAGCTCCGGCCCACTCACATTCACTTCACACAGGAGGTCTAAGAAGACAGCTAAAGCCTTTGAAAGGCTGGTTAGATCTCAATACCTGGGTTAGGAATGTTTGGGCCTGAAAGACAGTGAGTAAGAAAAAGCAATAATTCAAACACAATACTGTGAACAAACCACGCGTGTGCTCCCCAGATATTTAAATTCTGAGGTCACCAGTTTAGTGACGTGAAATTTCATTGCAGGACTGGGTGAGCCTTAGTTTCTACTCTGTGTGATGTGCACAGCGGTGCTAAAAAGTCACTATTGTGATTAAGATGGTCGAATGAGAGCCATCAGGGGATAGTTCCTGACTTGATCTGTGTAAAACTAATGCACTCTGATGAGAATTCCCATGAGATTCATGACGATGGGGTATCGTCAGTAGCACCGGGGATCCAGAATAAGGAGCCATGAGTGTGGGTGTCCAAGATCCACTCCCATCTTCATTGCCACCATCTCTAAAAAGCAACAATACCTACCCCGCAGAGCCAAATGAGGTCCTATATTCATTCAACAAGCATTTGACAGATGTGTACTACTTAGCAGGTTGGATACTGGATGAGGATACAGTGGTAAATAGGAAAGTCTTGTCCTCAGGAAGCTTAGAGTCCAGCAGGAAGGAAAGGTCATGCATAACCATAAACTTACATGAGGCTTAATAGGGCAGAGGGGAGCTGCCAGGAATGTTCCACAGGCGATCACAGAGGGCCCATCACTCTGACTTCTATTGCTACTGTCAAAGCACCTTTTTTCCTGGTCAGTACATGTTTGACCAGGACGTTTGCAGTACACAGTGGTTGCATTTATTGTGGGAGGAGGGTGGTGCAGACACATAATACATCTTAATTCTTTCTTGTCCCTTCCCCTCTCATCCCTCCCTGCTCCGTCCAACTCTCGTTCCCCTTCCTGTTGGCAAAGGCGCTATTTCCATTGCTCAAGGGCATAAGCGCCTGCCTGGCAAGCTCAAGTTCATGAGTTCAGTTCCCGGTACCCCCGCCAAAAAAGTTCCCTTTTCCCTTCCCTTGCTTCTCTCTCCCCTCATCTCTTGGTCCTCTTCCTGTTTTTCTGTTATCTGTCTTTTATTTTGCTTTATTTATATTTTGTGCTTTTCATGTAAAAGAAACCATGTGATATTTGTGTGTCTGATTTATTTCATTTAACATTATGATCTTGAGATACAACCATTTGCCTGTGAATGACTCGAGTTTATCCTTCTTTATGGCAGAGTAGTGCTCCTTTGTATATAAATACATTTTCTTTATTCATCTGTTGATAGACTCTTTCCAAGATTTAACTATTATAAGTTGTGCTGTTATACACATAGGTACGCAAGTATCACTGTATTATGACAACATTGACTCTCTCAGGAAGATACTTAGAAAGGGAATAATTGGGTCCAATGGATTTTCTATTTTTAGTGGTGGTTTGTTTGTTTGTTTTGAGACAGGGTCTCACTGTGCAGTTCAGGCTGGCCTTCAACTGACTATGTAGCCCAGGGTGACCTCAAACTTGTGGCAACCCTTCTGCCTTGCCCTCTCAAGTTCTGGAATTGTAAGCGTGCAGCGTGAGGCCCAGCTTATTTTTAGCTTTTTGAGGAATCTCCATACTGATCTCCATAGTGGTTGAACTAGTTTACATTCCCACCAGCAATGTAGACAGCTTCCCACCCCCACAGCCTTGCCAGCATTTGTCATTTGATTTCTTGAGAGTCATTTTTTTTCTGGAGTGAGATGGGATCTCAGTGCTGTTTCAATTTTCATTTCTCAAAGGGGCAGCAATGTTGAACATGTTTTCATGAATTTGTAGGCACCTTCTCTGACTCTGACCCTCCTGCTCCCTCTAACAGGGTCTCTTGTGATGTCACTGCATTAATACCAGGTTAACTGCACCCACCTCAACCACCTTAACTCACATCTACATAGCTCCTCTTTGCATGCACAGTGTGAAGAGGTTCTAGGGCTTTGGTAGCAGACATTCTTGAGTGGCCCTTACTCCACCACAGCCCTCCTGGGCTACATAGCAGGAAATGGGTTGCCCTTACACGCTAGGAGGCAGAAGTGGGGTGTCTTCTCATGTCCACTTGCTGATAGCATTCTATTAAATCCAGTCCCAGGAGAAGGGACAGAGTAGACACCTGAGGGCTGGCTGTAGACACAACTGTGAAGATAATGCTCTGTTAAGCCCCCAAATCCACCTGAGTGAAAGGGGATAAGCAGCCCTGGAAGGGCTGCAGGGAGGACTAATGAAGATGTCACCCAAGACATCACCTGAGACACTGCCCTGGTCTCAGTAAATGCCTCTTTTGAAATGCTGCCTACATCCATCTCTTTCTGTCTCTGTCTCTGTCTCTTTTGTTACGGCCACTGTCTTCTCCAGGCTTCTCAGAAACCTTAGCTTGCTTGCCATTCCTACCACCTGCTTCAGCAACAGCTTTGGGGCCCCATATAGGACCCTGCATCAACCATGGAAGCTGCAGCTAGTCTCTGAAGCTCTCAGAGTTTCCTCCTAGGCATAATGAGGTAAGAGTGTCCATCAGCCAGTTGTGGGGGCACTCATCCATAATCCCAGCTACTTGGTAGGCTGAGGCAGGAGGATCATGAGTTCAAGGCCAGCCTGAGCAATTTAGGAAAATCCTGTCTCAAAATAAGAAAGGGCTGTGGGTGTAGCTCAGTGGTAGAGCACTTGCCTAGCATGTGCTGGGCCTTTGGTTCAATTTTTCAGCACTGTACATACAATAAATCAAGGCTACCCAACCAGGCTGTCCTGAAGATTAAGTCAGACAAATGGAAAAGGCTTAGCACAGTGTCTGGCATAAGATTAAGGGCACGAGAAATAGTAGTGTTATTCTTCACCCAGAGACCTGGCCGCCTTTCTTTTTCCTTCTCAACTTCTTTCACCTTCCTCACTCAGCCGCACCGGGTAATGCCCTTCGCTCAACCTTGAACCTGCTGGGCATTGAACAAGTCCCTGTCTCCGATATTCTCGGGGCGTCCTGTGTGATTCATTAGTGCAGCTCTGTTCTGTGAGTCCAGAAATCTGTTCACGGATTTCTCGAGTCTTCTCAGTCATGGCTCCTTGCCTCACTACCGGACACGAGGGCCTGGAGGAAACGTGTTTCTTCTGTACTGTCCTATGTTGGAAAAGTACTTCCCCTCCTCACGGGGCCCCAGTTTCCTTATGTGTTATGAGTCTTTGAGCTGGAAAGCTAAAAGAGCACTTTCAGTTCTGTGATCCTATTAGCCGGATCTCTCTAAGTTACCTAGTTTGCGTCTTTCATTTTCCAACGGGGAAACGGTGTTTTTCCCTGCCTGACCCGTGGGACAGGCCCTCCAGGTGGACATGCAGTCTGCTTTCCTGCCCTGTGAAGGGGGGCCCGCGTGCCCGCCTGTCTCCAGGGCTCGGGGCGCCGGAAACACGTGTGTGCTCACCTACGTGTACACACGTGAGCACACCTACAGCAGCAGGGGGCGCTCGGGCCGGCAGGGGGCAGCACAGGCCCAGCTTGCAATTGCCCGGCGCAGCCCCGAGGGAGGAGGGCGTGCTGCAGTCCCAGCGGCGGCTGGAGGTGCAGCCTCCCAGGTGGGAGGCGGGGGCTGCGGGCGCAGGAAAAGGCGCCTTGGAAGCAGCGCTCGGCCGGGCCTCCTGCGGCCGTGCGCGGCGCGGCGAGGGGGAGCGAGGAGCGGGCGAGCGGGCGAACGCCCTAGGAGCACGCAGGCGCTCTGCTCCGGCTGGCCCTCGGCCGGGCGCGGCGCGGGAGCAGCCCGCAGCGCGCCCCTCGCGCCCCCCGCAGCCTCCCGGTGGCCCAGCGGGCGGCCGCCCCTCGGCCGCCAGCCACTCCGCCCCTCCGAGCGCGCGCGGCGGCGGCGGGACGGCCCCGGGGCCGGCCCGGGCGCGCTCTCCCTCCGGCGGCCACTCGCGGCCGGCGCTGGCCTGGCCGGCGCGCCCCTCCGGCGGCCGGAGCACGGCCTCCGCCTCGGCCTCGGCGGGAGCGAGCCCCGGGCCGCAGCCCGCGGGCGGCGGCGGGCACTGACGGCGTCGCGGGGCGCTCCCGGGCGGCGGCGCAGCGGCGGCGCCCGGGGCGGAGGCAGGGGGCGCCCCCAGCCAGGATGCTGCGGTTCCTGCGCCGGACCTTTGGCCGCCGCTCCATGCAGCGCTACGCGCGGGGCGCGGCAGGGCGCGGGGCCGCCGGGCTGGGGGACGAGCGCGACGGGGGTCCTCGCGGGGGCCCGGCCGCCGCCGCCGCCTCCTCGGCGCTGCCCGCCGCGCCCGGGGGCAGCGTGTTCCCGGCGGGCGGCGGGCCCCTGCTCACCGGCGGCGCGGCGGTGCACATCTCCGCCGCGGGCGCGGCCAAGGCCACCCTCTACTGCCGCGTGTTCCTGCTCGACGGAACCGAAGTGAGCGTGGACCTGCCGGTGAGTGACGGCGCGGCCCGGGACTGGCCGCCGAGCCCCTTGGGGGCAGCGCCCCCGGCCCCTGCTTCTCTCCGGGCGCTCGCCTAGCGCCTCTCCGGGATCCCCTCCCCCTTCTGTGCCTGACCTCCCTAGCTGGATTCCCCCTGTTGCCGCCCGTCAGGGCTCCTCCGGGCCCGCGCACTCTGCTTGGGATGTTGCGCCTTCTCTGGCGCCCACCTGGTCCTCGGGGCTCACCCCCTCCCCAGCGCACCCAGTCCCCGCCCCTCGGCGCGGTGCCTGGTGTTCCTAGTCCCTGTTTGCCTTTCGGTCCCCCAGAGTCCAGCGAGCGCCTTACTAATGCTGGGTTATTGGGTACAAAATCTCAAAGCGAGGCAGTGCAGCCCGGGGACCCCCGCACACCCAGCGCGCAAACTCCACTGCAGGCCTGGGTGGGACCCGGAGAGAAGATCCCCCGCATTTTGTCCTGCAATGCCCCAAATGTGAGAGGGCCTTAGGAGACAATTTCTGCTCTTTGCTGATCTTCCAAATACTGGGTGATCCCCACTGCTGTCCCAGAGAATCCCTCTGGTCCGAAGCCCCTTGGGGGTTGCAGCTACTTCGGAGCTAAACTCACGAACTTGGTCCACTGTGCTTGGCAGAGACCTTGGTGCAGCGCTGCGAGTCAGCCCCGGGGGCCCCCCACGAGCCTGGCTCACCGACCCCTCACCCCCGCCCCGTGCACCCACACACCCTGGACTGTGTGCGTGGCCCGGCCGGGCACCCTGGAATGGCAGTTCTGCGGCCTTGGCCCCAGCCAGCTGCCCACAGGTGGTTGCACCTTGCCCGGCCCCGGCGGAGAGATAGGCCGGTGCTGCTGGCCTCAGCAGGGCGTCCAGCCTCCGAAGAGGCTTAGCAGCCGAAGGGGCCAGCTCAAATCCCATCAAACCCACACATTAATGGGGCGCCCGCCGTACACCCTGCGCTGCGGCAGACGGTACCTTCGGGAATCTCTGGGCGTGACCGAGGACAGCAGTAACTGAGCTTAGATGAATGTTACAAATCGTCCCGAGGGCTTCCAGGGAAGAAATAACGTACCCAGACTTGCAGAGAAATCATTTAGGCCTTTCCGGGTGTCAGGAATTGTTTGGACTTCAGGAGAGAGCTAGGAACATGGGAGGGTATTAAGTGGGAAAACCAGAGACGGCTTGGCGGGGGATTTCATGATTCCCTATGTAGGTTTAATTTTGAGACAGTTTTGATTTATGGCGATTTTATTTTTGTGGTTCTTGGTTCTCTCCATAGACTGTCGTTTTGTTATGAAAATATTCTTTTTGGGCCTTTTTATTCATGGAAAAGGAGCCAGCCAACGTTCTGGTGCTTAGAGTTGTTGTCTTTTGCTTCGGAAAAATGAGGCTCTCGCCTTTTGTTCAGCTGAGAGAGGACGCTCTGGAGCCCAGGACCAAAGGAGAGGAGTGCATGCTGCCTCCGGAGTGGGCAGCTTGGAACTGGAGAAGATGTGGCGTAGTTTGCATCTGAGAAAGGAATGCTATCCTTGGGAACTTCCAAACTGTTCCTTGCTGGTGGTTTTCTTGTCTGTTCCCCAGGGATAATTCGTTTCTAAAATGTATTGCTGTTGTCAGGTTTGTTCGACAGGCTTAAGTGGTGTTTCTGAGGTGAAAAATGCAAACAGAATAAAGTATATGCTTGGGAAATTGACCTGGACAGGTACATAAATAAACAGGTTGGGGAATGCTGACTTTTTACAGCCAGAGGGGCCCTGGGAAGGGGCCACTGGCACCCTAAAAGGTGTCTTCCTTTGTAAAAGGCTTCAGACGAATTCTGCCATCCCGGGTTTTCCTGTGATGGCAGATTGCTTGATGCCTTGAAGATATGAGTTAGTGAACCCCAAATTTTATTTAAATATGCATATATGTCTGTGTGCCCTGTCTAAAGGCAAATAAAAAGTCAGTCCTGGCTTTTGTCATAGAATCTCTCAGGGAGGAGAGATGAAGAGAAATTACCAGTACACACAGCTCATCGATTTAAAGAAATATTGCATATTAGAACTGCAATCACATAGTCTCTTTCACCAATCCCCCCAGATCAGAGTGTGTGTTCCTGTAATCAGTTCTCCCAGTTACAAAGTTTAGCACCGGGAGGCCAGCTACCCCTTGAATCTGTAGTATTTGTGCCGTTTCTCAGGCCCACTTCTTTACTTGATGCTGTTTAAAAAACGCTGACCCCTTTAGGCATATGGCCCCCTTGTCATTGTGTTTTTGGATTTTTCCTGCTTGCTAGGTTCTGGCATTGCCTGGCTGCCTGTCACAGTAGGATTTACCTTTGACCCTGACATATCCCTAAGCTTCATTCTGTGCTTCTGATCATTTCCACAGATACCCAGCGACTGGCCCAGCTAATTTTGATTTCTGTGTAATTAAAACCCTCTGGTGGCATTAGCCTCAAGAATTCCTTTACTGAACAAACTAAAAGTGGTTATGTGTTGTCATAAACCTTTTTATTAGCTCTAGTCAGGACACTTGTGTTCTGAAATGGCCTAGAACACAATAACACCCTCAGTGTGACAGATCTGTGGCACCTCAGTGCAGTTCAGTCATCCTTTATTGGGTGTCTTTAATGCGTCAAGCCCTGTGCTGTGGACACAAAGGTGAATGAGACATGGCCTGGAGGCTCTTGGGAGACACAGGTGTATATATATTTAAATTCCGAGTGACACAAGGGACATGATGGGCACAGCCAGGTGGGGTGCTGGGGTCAGATGAGGTGAGGGAATTGGACCTCCCAGGGGGTTTAACACTTGGAATGATAGGATCTCAAATTTGGTCAGGCTTGGCAAAGCCAAGGTCCAGTTATCACACATAAAAAAGGGAAGAAGCCATTGTAATTGTCTTCAACAAGTCTTGGGGCCTGTTTGGTGGTAGGGTGAGTGCCCCTGCTCTCTGGGTGTCAATCTTTGTTGTGGAGAGTCAGTGGCTTCTCAAGAAATCTTTGATAAAATGTGAATAAGAAGATCTTTTTAAAAGCCCACTTAGAGGGTCCAGGGGCTTAGCTCAGTGGCAACAGTGCCTGCCTGGCAAATATGAGGTCTTGAATTTGATTCCCAGTACCCGCCCTGTAAAAAACCCACTTATAGGACTTGGGATGTAGCTCAGAGTAGAGCTTTTGCCTCGTATGCTTAAGGCCCCGCATTTGGTCCCTAACGCTGTAGAAACACCTACTATCTGTAACACGCAGGAGAAAGTGGCTTTCTGTGCAGTCTATCTCCCAGGTGGGTCCTTGGCTCACCCTACGAGCCCGATTACCACCCTGAGCCACTTTTATTAAAAAACTTGGTCCTGTCCTGGAGGGCACCTTTTTCCTATTAGCCCAGCTGTGCCCAGGCCTCAGGTGTGGTTTGATCTGAGCAGGACAAGCCAGGGGACAGAGGCCTGCCCTAGCCGTGCTCCCTCTCTGAATGCAGCTGAAGATCCCATTGGTGTCTTGGCAGCTGCACCCACTGTTGACTCGTATTAGCTCTCTGTTGACTAAATCGCTGGCATCACTTGTGCTCGGGCGGCTGCTGCTCAGCCCCACCTCCGTTGCCTGCGTGTGCAGTCTTCCAACAAGCAGCTCTGTGCAGAAAGCTGTTAGGATGTGTGGCTGGCTGGTTAGCACTCCCGCCATGCCTTGCGGGGTTCAGCTGCTTGTCCTTTGTAGCATTTGGCGTGGTTATTCTTGCTGTATCTGAAACTTGGCCTTGACTCATTGGGGTACAGCGCAAACATGAAGAATTCCAGTGTTATCTTACAGCCTGGCTGAGCTGACTTGGGCAACATCAGCTCTCGGAGCTCTGATTCCCTGGTTTTTTAAATGGGAGGATGAAACGATGAAAAGGATATATAAAAAGCCTTGATAAACAGCAAGTTGCCATAGGGTTGCTGAGAGGTTGTATTTTTACAAACTTCTTATTTTTCTTTTTTGGAAAGACTGGGGGAAAAATTCTAGAAATGGCCACTAGAAAAACAAAAATAAAACTGTGGTAGGCAAGCTAGTCATTGCCTGGCTCTTTAGTGGAAATTGGAAGTTTGATATAGTATGAGAGATGCTGTTTAAAAGTTTCCCTTCAGATGGGAAAGAATCCTCTCACAAGTTCTTAGAACTGGAGCCTCTGGTCCAATAGAACATGTACAACGCAGTATGAAGGTCAGATGTGTTATTTTGCAGTTGAAGGAGCCCTAGGTAATACATATTCCATTCATTATGTATATAGGAAACTGAGGCCTTTGGGTAGAAAGTACCTTCTCTTTAGTCATTAGGTAAAAGAGTTGGAATGGGCAGCTTTGCAAACCTTGATTGTTTAGATTTGAAGATGTAGCGCATAGGTCAGTCTTAGGGTGATAGTGTTAATACCCCTGGTCCTAACACCTGAAAGGGGTCAGGATATGTTCCAGGCAGTTGGAAGGATGGATTTTCCCAAACAGTGGGAAATGAGCAAAATGATTCTCAAACTTCATTGTATGCAAAGTTCATCTGGGATTCTTTTTTTAAATTTTGTGGGGTTGGGGTAGGGGTCTTGCTCTGTGGCCAAAGCTGGGTTCAAACTCTGAGGCTCAGTGATCTTCCTGCCTCAGCTTTTCAATTACTTGGACTACAAGCAGTGCTACTGCACCTGTCTCACTGGAATTATTTTCTTTCAGTTAAAATTCCTAGAACCCTCCCCAAGAAGTTCTGATTCAGTGGTTCAGCTGGGCTTTTAATAATAAAGTACACCCACCGTAGGTGACACTGATAAACGGGGTCCCTTCACACCCTCTAAACGCCCTGGCTCTGGATCTGAGTACTTAGGCAGCTGCCCCATGAATTAAAAATCCCTGTGGGCCTGGTGGGGAATTTTGGCAGTGTGAGTCAGGGGTTGACCTGTGCTTCAAGGAGCCTATTTTTGCCACAGCGGAGTGGAAACTGGGCTAGAGGAATGTCTTGAGCCCAGTTGTGCTGTGGCAGTGGTCCAGGTGAGGGCTTAGGGAGGGGGTAGGTGGCCAGCATAGCTCACAGGTGGAGTAAGGTGAGGCATGGGGGAGGGGCAAAGTGAGGCAGAGTGGAACCCAACTGGGGGGGCAGGTCCTGCTGTTCTCCTCACCCTTGGTTGTGGGAAGAAATGAAGAACCCTACAGAGCACCCCAAGATGAAGGACAAGACAGCTCCTTGTTTTTGTCCTCTGCCAAGGCTGTGGCTGCCTTGGCTTGTAACAGGCCTTCGGGTGGCTGCCTTTTCTGCATCTGCAGGATAGGCGTTGGCTAGAGGTGGCCCTTCAATGCATACCCAGCCCCTCTTAGACACGAGTGAGAGGGTGGGGAGCCTTGGATAGCCACATGGGTCATGAGTTCGTTATTTTTGTAAATACTTTTCTTTGTTTTAAAGGAGAGCTGAAGTCAGGGGTGAGAAAGGTGGGTGGTGATCAAGACCCTTCTGAAGGGGGATGTGACAGAGGGATAGCCTGTGACTTTGGTTCCCCACTTGCTGGATTGTCACTGCTGATATTGGGGGGATGGGTTGGTCTTCACGATGAAGGGGCCATAGAGGGTGGTGGGGTCTGCCCAACCTCCCCAGTGCTGGTAGCATGACCTACAGTGGTGCAGGGCTCTGAACAAATATTAACTTGCTAAGCACTTCCACTTGCATAATCTCATTGAATTTTGTCCCTGGTATTGAAATAGCAGAAGGTAGATGGGGGTAGGGCCTTCCCTTAAATTCTTGTGTGTAGGGACTTAAAAAATACCCACAGCAGTAACCACAGAAATCCTCCACCTACAATTTGTCTTCAAACCCTGTACATTGCATCTGTCCCCACTCCCTTTGATGGGCTGGGGGATGTGTCCATGTCCATGTCCGTGGCCTGTGGCCTGTGGCCCCCTCCCTCCTCTGCCTGGAGCCGCTTCAACAGGAGTCTGCACTCACTTTGTACCACTCTCGCCCAGCCTGCTGGCTGCAGCCAGGTCAGCCGCTGATTCATCTGGGTGTAATTTTCAGGTTGCTGTGTGCATCTCTCCCCCACTCATTGCACATTTAGAACACGTTCACAGCAGAAGGATTAGAAAATGCAGAGAGACAAGAGATGCTATACCACCATCTAGAATTTCATCAAAGATAGCCACTGGTAAAAGTGTGGTATGCATCCATACGTGCGTTTCTTCCCATTATTTAAGTAGGAATACATACTTAAAATGACGAACTTATATGAGTTCATGTAAATGCTTCACTGTTCCAGCACAAATAAAGAGGGACTGCAGACCCAGACTTTGTGCCTCTTTAGGGTGAGGCCCTCCCTACATCCCTGCAGGGCTGGTTGGTGCCCTAAGCTGTCTGTTGCCTCCTGCTCCTCCCTAGGTGAGAAGCAAGTGCCTCTGGGCCCTCCCCCAGTCACCTCCTCTCTTGCTGGCAGGTTAAAGATCTTATTGATGTGGCCTTCCAGAGCCCTTGCCTCTGGGAACATTTGCTTTGGGGCAGTGGCAGCTGTCTTGCCTGTCCAGGGATGTGCGTGCTTCTGCTGACTTGGCAAGGTGCGCTGAGTCCCCTCCCCCACTCTCTCCCACCTCATGCCTCCTGCAGTCTCCGTGCCTTCTCTCTAGAGCTCGGTGTATCTCAGCCATCCCACTTGATTTTTAATGTGGGGTTTATTTTTAATTATTTTCCAGTGTATTTTTGTTTGCCCAGGATAAATTTCCCATAGTCCACAAAAGCCTGGTGAGCCTTCCACTGTGTAAGCATTGGTAGGAACATGGGAGGACAGCTTCTTCAGCTCCCAGTCTGTGGCAGTCTTATGACCTGGTGTGAAGCAGTACAGGGCAAGAGCATCTGAACTGTAGGGTGCAATGGGAGGATGTTTGATGCCCAGAGTGACATTGGGGTTGTCTCAGAGGAGGCGTAGGGTGCAGCTGTCAGATGTCTCTGGAGTTACCTGGGCAGCAGGTGCAAAGCTATCCAGATGGGATCCTGGAAGCCCCATGCACTGCTTTGTGCTCTGGGCTTCTTGGAGTGGGGAGGATTATGAATACGGGCTCTGCGCTTCCCTAAGTCTTAAAGGAGGGAGTTGAGGAACCTTTTGAGTGCAGCTAAGCATCAGGAGCCTGTAATATAGGCCACCCTTACTGAGCAGCGGGCCTGGTACTATGCTAATTGTTTCTAGGATAATCTTGTTGAATGTGCGCAGACATTGTGCTGGTACTGACTGTTATTATCCCTGATTTGTAGAGCAGAGAATCAGGGTTTAACAGACAGGATAAGAAACCTGTGTGCCAAGTCAAACAGCTAGTGAGGTCGATTCCAGCTTCAAGCTCAGGCAGCCTGACTGGTATATAGCCTGAGAAGTCTCTGACAGCTTGGCTGGGGATGGCATGTGCAGGTAGGCTCTGAACCCAGGTAGATGGGTTCAGGATTCAGGCTGTGAACCCTGAGCCTCAGAGGAGTTTCTGCTTTTTGCAGGACACTTGGGATTTCCAGAGACTAGAGTTACATCTTTAGTCAGACTTGTTGAATGCAGTGTCTTGATGGTGTATTCCAGTTTGATGGCCATAATTCTTCAACAACTAGGTCAAAATTAGGCAACATTTTTAAACAGTGCTTCATAGAAAAACATTAAAATGATCACCAAGCAAAGCATTTTTCATATCCCCATCCCGCTACATAGCAGTTGGTTGGCTTCTTTGTTCATTTTGTATACATACATACAGGCATAATGTCTTTTCTTTTTCTTTTTGTGGAACTGGGGATGAAACCCAGGGCCTCATGCGTCAAAGTAAGCACTGTACCACTGAGCCATCTATGAGCCCTATCCTTTAAGTAAAGTTTCCTCCCTCTACATCTAAGCTTTCTGACATACTTTGTGCCACATTATTCTGGATGCTTAAATCTAACCTGGTTCTGTGTGTGTGGCCAATGAATGGTGAGTAATACCTGTCTCTGCCTGTCGCTGCGGGTTGCAGGTTGATATAGAAAGCATCTGGTCTTGCTCTGTTAGGCAGGCCTACCTCCCGGGCTCACAGAATTTGTACTGCTTCCCATGATGGCCTCTGCCTGGGAAAGAATTACCATCCCCTAACAGGGAGTCTTGGAGAGCAGATGGCCCTTGGCCTCTCACCTGCTTAGTGTGGCAGAGCCAAATTGGATCGAGGTTTCCTGATTCACTTTCCAGTACTCTTGCCCCAGCCCATGCTGTGCATACCCTAGGCTTCCTGTTTTATCTGTATGCTCCTTGGACTCTCTGGGAAGACCAGAATTTTATGCAGTTGAACCTCCCTGTCTTCCCTGCACCATTTTGCCTTTGGGTCTCTGGCATTTGAGTTCAGTGTGCCATTTCTCAGCAGTTATTGCGGGTTGTTTTCCCCATAGTCATAGCTGGCTGAATGCTAAGAACTAGAAGATATGTCAAGGATTCCATCCCACCTGTGAGACCATGTGATGCTTCCTTGGTACTCAGCACTGAGTTTGGTCCCAGGGGAGGATTTGTCCACAGTGCCGACCTAGCTGTGGGGACACCATTTACCTGGGCTTGCAGGTACCTGCAGAGTTGGCTCTCCTTGGCTCCGTGGTATCTCCTTTTTTCCTGTTTCTTGGTCTGGATGTTGTCTGTATTGTGACATCCCTTTGTGTGGGTGGAAGGTGTCCTGATAGTGCTGCTCCTTTGTCCTGCCTGCTTGCTTGGCCCACTGGACATGGGCATAGTGCTGCATGCCTATAATCCTGGCTACTAAGGAGGCTGAGGCAGGAGGATGGTAAGTTCAAGATCAGCCTGAGCAATTTAGCAAGACCCTGTGTATCTCAGTATAAAGGCCTGGAGTTCAATCTCTATCATTGGAAAAGCAACAACAACAAATAATCACAATGTAATTTAAAAAATTGTCCTTTTATGTGATGCGGGGATACACCACCATGCCTAGTATAAAATTTCATTTTCACCATTTGTAAGTGTGCCGTTCAGCAGCATGAAGCACATTTATATTATTATGTGTCACAAACTGAAATTCTGTTCTGTTTAACTCCATCTCCTTTCCCCTGAGGGCCTGGAGACCTCTCTCATGCTTTTTTTGTCCCTACAAATGTGACTATCCCAGCTATTTTAAGTAGAATCCTATAAGTGTTTGTCCTTTTGTGCCGGGCTTGTGTCCCTTAGTATGTTTTCCTGGTTCTTTCTTGGTATAGCACGCGGCAGGCTTCCCTTCCTTTTAGAGGCTGATGTTCCATAATGTTCCATTGCGTGCATACATCACCAATCATTTATCTACCCATCTATCTGCGTGGGGGACTTTTGTGCAGGGCTGGACTGTGTTAACTCTGTCCCGCCCATTTATTAGTGGCACTGCCATTGGTGATCTGACCTCCCGGGCGCTTGTCTCATGGTCTTATTCTTGGGATGCTGGCATCTCTCCCTTGGACTTGCTGTGTGCTGAGCGTTCTCCAGGGCTGTCTGGCCTCACCTGGCGGGGGGGGTGGTCTGTGGCAGGCAAATTTCCCTCCCCCTTACATTTTTATCTGAGTTGCTTAGGATTGGCAAATGCACTAACACATTTAAAAACTTTGAAAATGATGCAATAGAAGTGTAAAAGACTCTGTATAGCATGACTTATTTAAAAACAAGGACTACGATGAGCGTCCCTGTGCCTGCCACCCAGCTTGGAGGAGAGCACCAGGGCTGTGATAGCTCGCGAATGCGCCCCACTCACATTCCCGGCTGTCCTCCCCTCAGAGGTCTCTCTTTCTTCCCTTCCTTTTCTTCATGGGCTTTCCTTAAGTGACATATTGTTAGCTTTGCACATTTGTGAACTTTCATGGATTTTTCGCTCAGTGTTGGATATGTGAGATTTCTTTGTTGATGAGGTGCCTGTAGTTCTTACCGCTGTGTAGTTGTGCATAAATGCATTGAAAATTTATTTACTCTTTGTGGACCTTTGGGATGTTTCCAGTTTGGGGCTATTTTTTTTTTAATACCGCTTTGAACCTCTCTGGAATTGGTTTACTGATGTGAATATACAACCCAGCATCTCTTGGTATATACCTGGTGTTGGGCAGGACCTTTTAATACCATGCAGAATTGTTTCTCCAAGTCCCAGCAGCATATCCAGTAGAAGTTTCCCCAAGTCATTCCTCTCCCACGTGTGGCATCCTGAGGCTTTTTTGTTTTATTTTACCAGTCTCCTGGGAGCGATGGGAACTCTTATGGTCTTCGCTTTTCCCCAGTTATGGGGTGGTTTATTTCATGTGTTTGCTACTGATCCGTATTTCCTCCTGGAATGCTTTGTTTTATAAATTTTCCCCTTTTTTTGGTAGATTGGAATTTTTCTCACCATGTTCAGCCTATTCACCGCTGGCCTTTGTGAGGCAGTCTACCATATCCCCTCCTTGTCTGAGAGCAAGAGAGAGCTCTTGGAGCCCCCAGACAGACAGGTTTCCTCCACCAGTATTTCCATGAGGAGCAGAAATTAATGTTTCAATTTCACTTTTGCTAGGAATAAGCTACAGTCAGTGGCTGCTGGTGGCTTTCAGTGAGCAATGGCAGGGTCTGTAGTCTTTCTTCCTTCTGTTCACTTTTAGGAAACATTCTCATTAAGGCTGGATATGGTGGCACATGTCCACAGTGTCAGCACTCTGGGGACCTCAGGCAGGAGGATCACACATTCAAGCCCAGCCCTGGCAGCTTAGCAACTTACTCTCAGAATATAAAAAAGACTGGTGATGTAGCTCAGTGTGAAGGTCCTCAGTTCAATCCCCACAACTACTCCCTCCAAAAAAAATCAGTCAGAAAATTTCTAAACATATTCAAAGGTAGACAGAACTATATAATGGACACTTAATTTTTCACCGCCGAAACTTCACTACTTTCTAGTATGTTGGCACTCATTTATAGCCTTACCACTGCCTCTCTCCAATTATTTTAAATTTCAAACATGCACTTCATTACGTCTCTAAAAGATGAGGGCCATTTAAAAAAATCATGGCTGTTAAAACATCTGAAGTAATTAACAGATTTTTTTAGGGTCAGATACTGTGTCTATGTCCAGATCTTCTTCTTTGATTTTGTTCACCAGGTGCATTGCATCTGGCTGATAGTTTATCTAAAGATGCTTCATCTAGTGCAGTCTACCCCACACTGTTTTCACTTTTGCTTTTTGCTATTTATTGAAGAAGCAGTGAGGCATTTTTCCTCTATAAGCTCCTACCTTCTGGCCTTGTGGGTTGTTTCTTCCACACTCAGTTGCCGTGAGTCAAGGCTGGCACCGGGACCTGGCCTTGTTCAAAGTGTCTGACTCAGGACACATGAGTCAATGGGACAGTTTCCTTGTCCTCAGGAAGCTGGAGTAGAGAGGAGTAATTACACCTGATGTGAATGATAAGCTGAGAGGAAACCTACGGTGGACCAGTGAGTGGGAGGGGAGGCAACTCCACAATGGGTAACCCAGAAAATATCAGACAGAGAGGTTTGGGCTCTGAGGAGAGGTGTGAGAACAGGCTTGCCGGTGGTCAGAATAGGATGTGCAGTGTTACTGAGCTAGAAATAGCATGTCCAAGATTCCTGCCCCTTGCTCCGTCTCAGCCTGTAGCCCAGACAGCCTCCTCATTTCCCACAGGATGTTATTTCTTGAAGACATCCGAGCTCTGCATCTTTGGAAAGTTTTCAGTAGATGCAATGAGAGAATCTGTTGCTCTTTTCTACTCTGTCCACTTTCTGTTTCGTCATTACCTTTTAACAACGGGTGTTAGCCTTGGATGTATTTTTGGCTGGGTTCTGTTTGGGTACCCTTTGCACTCCCCAGGGAGGCCTTCAGCAAGCCCTTTCCATCTCCTCTGGCTGGAAATGCCAGTGAATGCAGAATCAGCGAACACTCCAGAGGCAGGGAAACGAGGCAGCCACAGGACAGCTGGGATGACCGGGCTTTCCTCTTAATGGAGCACTGGGAGAGCACATGGTCCAAAGCTTTGTCCTGGGTGGAAGCCCTTCCCTGGCTGCCTCAGAGTATCCCTGCTTGCTCAGCCCCCTGCTGCTCACCTGTGTCAAATGAGCAGTAATGAGGGTGTAAAAAGGACAGCTTCCTGCACGCAGCCTTCCTGGCCTCTGTGCCTGATACCCAGCAAGCCTCCTGGCCTCTCCCAGGCTCCAGTACCTCTTCTAAGGCAGGCTGGGATTCCCCCCATCCCTGTGGTATCACTGTTTTTTTTTTTCCTGGTCTCCTGCCCGTGAAATGGGCAAGGGATACATCCAGTAATACCTGCTAACCTATAGAGGCTTAGGAGGGTTAGTTATTAACCTATGTGCACTCCGCTGCCTGCCCATAGCATTTCACCGATCACAGTCCTTTTATTGCTTCTGTTTGCTGGGGCTTGAGACCAAGCCTGAGCCACCTGCTCAGTCAGTTGTGATCTGTATTAGGTGACTCTAGTGCTGCTTTGATGACACCAAGAGTGGCCGGTCAAAGTCCAGGGTGGGGCCCAGTCTGGCTGAGAACTGGCTCAGGTCATGCATACACACCAGCAGGGACAGATCCAGTGAGGTGCTGAAGGGTGGAAGTTGAGGAAGGAGATTCTGGGTGTGGAATATTTTAATGGGAGAGTGGAGAATCCAACTTGGAGGTATTGGTTCAAGACAACCCTGTATTCTACAGCTATGGATTTATTTCGAAGTCCGCAAGTAGTTAACTTTATGGAGAGTTTCCTGTTTATTAGAGAGACTCCTAAGGAAAAATGCAAAAATGACGTGCTGCCCTTTAAAAAAGGAAAAAGAAGGATCATACATACTATGATTACTGTAATGTGTTATTTACCTTATTAACTCACTTTAGGGATGAGCCCTTCCATATATATGAATTTTGCAGATAGCTGCAGTTTATTTTTTAAATTATTATTATTATTATTTATTTTGGCGGAACCAGGGATCAAACTCAGGACCTTGCGCTTGCCAAGCAGGTGATAGCTGTAGTTTAGTCCATTTACACACAGACCATGTTCTATTCCAGCTATTTCTTTTATATGTGGTAAAACAAAAACAAACTGTAGGACACCTAGTTTATTTCAGGTTCTGTGTGAGGAATAGGAAGTGGTAAAAAAATGTGGGTCCTGCTGTTAGGGCGCTCATGTATGGTAAGGCGTGGAGCTGTCCTGGAAGTGTGGTGCACATCTCCCATCCCTCTTGAAAAGGAGAAACATGACAACCATTGATGAGTTCCTATGATCTTGTTTGGTGCAACTCTGTATCGTTTATAAGTTTTTTGTTTTTATTTTTTATTCTCTTTAAGGATTGGATTAATCTCGCATTCTTACCTCTGGTAATCTGACCAACTTCGATGAAGATAAAACTATGTGATATAACAACCACTATTTATCATTTTCTTCTGAAACCCTGTATCATTCTTATTGTTTTTGCTTTATTTTCTTTTTGTCTAGGTTGTTGCATTTTGCTATTGTTCTTTTTTTAAATTCTCTTTAAAAGAAAAGAAAAGAGCAGATTTTCCAAGCTGCCACGGCCTAGGGTCACACGCTGTGTGCTTGTTCCTCACCAGGTGGCAGACCTCCAAAGTTCCAGTCAGAGGACATGAAGATTGATGGTGGCTCCCTCCCCTCCCCAGGGGTCCTAGGCTTCCAGTGGTCTGGGGTCTCAGGCCAGCTTTGTATAGTGTTTCAGCCTTTGAGCATTATTGCTTCAGTCTCTGGAACTCACTATCAGGTTACAACAGTGATTTTCAGTTTACTATGTGCCAAAATCTTCTGGGGAGTTTTGCAAGGTCCACATATCACCACCAGGATCACTGGGCATGGGAGCCACCACCCAGTCCTCAAATGTTTCCAAACTACCCAGCCAATTCCTAGGTGCAGCCAAGTTTGAGAACCAATGTTTGACAGGGTTATATCCCTTACATTGTGTAGTGCTTTAGGGTTAGAACAGCTTTCACCTTTCATGGCTTTATTCCATCCTCGTAGCATCTCTCTGAGAGAGTGGTGGGTGTTCTCATTTTCCAGAAACCTCAGCAGAAGATTCTGGCCCATTATCCCACAGGTAGGAAATGGTAGAGATAGACTTACAGTCATTTTCAGGCTCAACGCTTCTCCACGTTCTTCTCCATGGCTGTGACCCTCGTGGCTCTCTGGTTGGGCCACCACTTCCACTTGTCCACCTTGGCTTGTGCACTCTTCCCTCTTTGTCACTAACTCCCATCACTGAAGGGTCACCTTGTCACTTAGGACCTATCTCCATGTTCATGTACCTTATCCTGGACCCCTCTCCTGCCTGGGAACTATAGCATTTTTGCCTCAGTTGGCATCTAGCACATTTCAAGTTTTAGTAGTTCTTTATATAGTGTAATTCTGATAATATGTAACATTATTGACTCTTTTTGGAAAATAGTTATCTTTATTATGAGGTAGACATTACATAATATTTGCCATGAATAGCATTTGTTATATTCACAATATTGCATAGCTATGATCATTATCTAGCTCCAGAAAATTTTTATCATGCCCAGAGGAAATCCTGTGCCCATTGAGCAGTCATTCTTCACCTCTTCTCTGCTCCTAGTAACCCTTAATCTTTTAAATGTCTTTGTGGATTCACTGACACTGGATGTTTAATTTAAGTAGAATCATACAATATGTGGCATTTTGTATCTGGCTTTCACTTAGTGTAATGTTCTCAAGGTGCGTTGACCATTTGTATTGTTCAAAGCCTTTTATGTATCTTAAACAACTCCTTACTGTCCTATGAAGTAGATAGTTCCTATCAGCATCCTTATTATGTAGATGAGGAGATAGAGGCACAGAGAGGTTACATAAGTACGGAGCAGACACAGGTTCATGGCCCTTGCTTGCATTGTCCCGCTGGTGTCTGCTGCTGACTTTGACTGTAAGAGGCTGGTTCTATAAGATCAACTTGTGAAGTTGAATTTGAAGGATAGAGATAAAATTTCAGGAGAGAGAATCAGTCTGCAGCATAAGAACAGCATATGATTTCTCTAGGAGCAGAGATCATTAGAGATACCCTTGAGGGAACTGCAAGACAGTTTCTTGAGTTAATTGGATCGGGTCAGTTTGTTACAGTTCCCCACAGATGTGAGACACTGGGCATAGGACTGTATGTCTAGTACAGGAAGCCAACTGAATGGTGAAGTATCACAGATTGCTGAATGAAGAAGAATGAGTGACGGACTTCTGAAAGGTGAAAGTTATCCCAACACAAGGGCGTCTGGAAAATATTGCTTACTGTGTGCCTGACAGACTTCTGCCCCGTTTGTATATTTACTGCATTAATCTAGGAAGCTGGGCTCCAGCGTTTTTATGTACATCTTTTTTTCTTTAAAATAATTTAAAATTTTCTCTTTTGGGGTATATCATCCCTCTCCTGAGGTATGGAAAACAGAGCAGCTTGGTTGTTTGAATAGAAAGAGAAAAGAGAGGGAGGAGGAAAAATACTGGTTTAACAAAAAGAAATGCTAACCTGTCATGTTATTTCTTTGCTTTTAAGAGAAAAATGTTTCTCAACAAAAAATGTGATCGTACTATGTATACCTTCTTTAAAAATGTGGCAAAACATGTCTTAATCTTTATACCATACTGACTCTAGATTTAAATAAAAGCTTGGGCAGGTCTGGTCCTTGTGCTGAGGAGAACTCTTCTCTTACAGCCTGGGAAGCAGCTGCACCCTGTTGCAGGACCCAAATGTCCTCAGCGGAGAAGGTACAGTATTTGCTGCCATTCATGGCTCCTAACAGGGTCAGGATGGGCCAACAGGTTCTGAGCGGTGGATCTTCGTATATGTTCCCAGCCCTCCTGATAATCCTCTGAGGTCAGCAGAGCAGCTATGGTGATTTTTATTTGACCAAGGAGGTAGCTGTCATGAGCTGAATTATATCCCCTGCCTTATCTCTTGAATTCATATGTTGAAGCCCTGACCTCTAGTACCTCAAAATGTGAATATATTTGTAGGCAGGGTTTTAAAAGAGGTGGTTATGTAAAATGAGCCCAAGAGGGTGGTCCTTAAGCTAATATAACTGGTCTCTTATGAGAAGAGATTAGGACACAGGCACATACAGAGAGAAGACCTTGTAAAGATACACGGAGAAACTGGCCATCTACGAGTGAAAGAGGGGGCCTCAGAAGAAATCGCCCCTGCCCACGCCCTGGTTCTTCAGCTTCCAGACTCTAGAATTGGGAAGAAATAAAGTTTTATTGTTTAAGCTATTGAGTCTTTGGTATTTTCTTACAGTGGCCCTAACAAACTAATGTGATTACTAAGAGCCCAAAAATCCTGTTTGTTCCTTTGAGCTGTTTTGCATTCCATTGTACTTCTCTAGTAATTACCCTGTGAAGGCAAATGACATAGGCAATGCATAGTTGGAAAAGGAAACCACCTCGAGTTCATGGGAAGTAGAGGTGAATTTTGATTGGGAGTGGCTCCCAGAGATGCGATATTGGGCTGCCCTGGACCCTGAGTGAAGGAGGACTGGCAGTGCAGGCGGGAAGCAGAGTATGGCTCTTGGGATGCTGAAGTCTGGGAGACAGGAAGGAAGGTTGAGACCGTTCAGTGGTCCTGAGCAGTGAGCTCTTACGTCTCTGCAGGGTGCTGGGAAGCAGGCAGTCCTGTGATGAGGTGGTTAGCTGGGCACCGACAGGAAGAGCAGATGCCTTGGAGTGCGAGTGTTTGGAATCCTTTGGAATGAGAGCCCAAGGGTGGAACAGCTCAGAGGGTCCCTCGCCCCCCCCCCCCGCTTTTGTGTTCACTGGCTCTTTTTTTGGTAGCAGTTGCCAGTGTAAGATATTTTTGTGCTTTCTTTAAGAAGACTCCCAAATGGTATAATCTTTGAGATGTCACAAAATCGGGGCCTATTCCTGGTTGTTTTAGATGAGGCCAGTGTGAGAGGCCAGCAGGTCAGATGCCTGGAGAGAAGCTCGGTAAGAGTTTCAGTACAGTTCACTCTCAGCAGTAGCAATGTGGGACAGTGAGAGAGAGGACAGCCCCTGCTGTGGGTGTAGATTGCTCTTGATGTGCCAGGTTCTAACCTGGAGCTCAAAGAGTTCCTGAACATAGGTGTGGTCACCTTTGCTGTCACCAGGTACCACCTGGTAGAATGAGTAAAAACAGGGATGAAACTCCTCCTTTGTTCTGGTGTCTCAAACTCAGGAGGAGTTGACAGTTTCAAGGAAGGGAGAATAACACAGAGACAGGCATTTATTGAGGCTCTGCAGTGTACACAGAACCAAGCTAGGTGCAGGGTAGATACACGACTAAGTCGAAGATGCATCTCTGTCCCCAAGTCACTGTCCGTTAAGTGAGATGTATCTTTTGCAGTTCTCATGCTTTTACCCTTCAAGGAGGAAGGGCTAGGGCAGGCCTAAGGGTGCTGGTGTTTGTAGCACATCTAACGTGGGACCAAGGGAGGAATGCAGGACCTTGTAAACAGTTTGTGGAAACTCATGGCTCTGACTTGCAGGTGGGGTTTTTCTATCTGAATGATACCTCAGAGCTTTATAGGTCATCCACATCTGATACAGACATGTCATACCAGGTTGGTTCAGACTGAATCCCCCCTCCCTCTCTCTGTCTGCCCCCTCCCCCCCTATGTACACCCTCCCTCCTTCCCTCCTTTCTTCAGTACTGGAGATTGAATCCAAGGTCTTCACAAAGCTACATCCCCAGTCGTCTTCCATCTTCATTTTTTATTTTGAGACAGGGCGTCGCTGAGCTGCTCAGGCAGGACTCGCATTTGCGGTCTTCCTGTCTCAGCCTCCCAGAGCATTGGGGTCACAGATGTGTGCCCTGCGCCTTGCCTTCTTTTTTCTTTTCCTTCTTCCCTCCTTCTTCCCTCCTTCCTTGTCTTCCTTGCTTCCTTTTTCTTTCTTTCTTTCTTTCTTTCTTTCTTTCTTTCTTTCTTTTTCTTTTCTTTTCTTTTCTTTTCTTTTCTTTCCTTTCCTTTCCTTTTCTTTTCTTTTCTTTTCTTTTCTTTTCTTTTCTTTTCTTTTCTTTTCTTTTCTTTTCTTTTCTTTTCTTTTCTTTTCTTTTCTTTTCTTTTTTCTTGAAATGAGTTCTTACTATTTTCCCCCAGGCTGGCCTCAAACTTTTAGGCTCAAATGATCCTCCGCCTCCCAGGTAGCTAGAACTACAGGCATGCACCGTGTACCTGGCCCAAACTGAATTCTGAAGGCTCTTTTTTATGTTCACACGCAAGCTGAAATGCACCTTACATGAAAGGGTGGCCTGTGTGGGATTCCATGTGTAGATAGTTCTAGAACTGGCCAAACTAGTATGTGCAGGAAAGAAATCAGAATAGCTTTACTCAGAACAGCAGGAGTAGAGAGGTATGGGCAACACGTGTGTTTCCATTTGTCAAACCATTAACAGCTCAGATCTCTGCATTTTGATATAAATACACCTTACCACCCTCCCGGAAAAAGAAGTATAAACAATTAATAGAGAGTGAGGGGAGGAATGTACAGTAGAGGAAAACACAAGACAGAATGAAATGACAGATAGTTACTGTTCTGCTTACTATGCATTTATGTGACATTGCCTATAATGAAAAGTTTCTTTAGAGAAATAAGCAGTACATCAGGTCGTGTTTGTTACCTCCTTCCTAGAAGCTGCCTGCTGTCTCCCGGGGAGAGGGCGGTGTCTCAGGGGAGGGAAGCTGGTGCCAGTTTCTCTGGCTACGGTCTCTTAGTTTGCTTACTTCCGGCCTTGTTGGTGACTCTGAACTTTGGCTTCCGCTCACTGGCACCTGCCACCCCCTGTCCTTTGCTGTCTCTTTGAAGTAGGAACAGCCTCTCCCCTTCTGCCGACTTTGACCTCCAGCTACCCACCTAGTCTTTTCTTATCTCTGACTCCTCCCTCCCTTTGCGGTTCCAAGTCTTTCTCTGGGTGAACCCACAAAAGGTGAATTCACTGGACCTGCTTTCCCTTCTTCTTAGAATTGTAAAGTGCCACCTGGGTGCCTTTGTTCATGGATACAAGCTCTGCCGCTTGGAGGGGCACCGTCCCCAGGCACCTGTGAAAGATGCATGCTGAGTGATTCCATTGATAGGAACTTCAAAACCCGCAAAACAAACCTGCAGTTCCTGTTGGAAGGAAGGAATGGGAACTGAGAAAGGGACATGTAGGGGTGTCAGTGGGCTGTGGGGGAGACCTGAGAATGACCTCTTTTGACCTGCATGGCAGTTGCTAGGGGTGTTCATGTTTTGTAGCTGCTTGAGTTGAACATGTATGACCTGTGTTCTCTTGACTGTGTATGTCATGCTTTAACTAAAAAAAAAAAAACAAACCAGAGGCCCATGCATTTTTAAAAATTTCTTTATTATACATTTAAAAATTGATATTTCTAGGTTTTCTTGAAAATTGGAAGTTGTGATAATAGTGCAGGACCGAGGATTTAGCTCAGTGGTACAAGTGCCTGCCTGGCAAGCACAAGGTCCTGAATTCAATTCCTGGTACCAAAAAAAAAAAAAGAATTTTTTTCATAGTGCAGTCTGAATTCCCACAGTCCATCTCCTGTCTCTGTACTAGCAGAAGTCCCTCAAAGCAAAGGGTACATGGGTGGCCCCTCTGTAATGTCCTTCTTTTGGATTCTTTGAGTTTCTTAGAGGGTGTGGGGTTGGAGGTCCGTGCCTGGTTTGGTGACATGCGGTTGGAGGTCCTGGGACACTGGTACCTTATGTGTTAGGACATTCCAGATGAGTTCTGCCAGAACTGGGGAAAATTGAGGTAACTTATGAACAACCTGTAGTGGTTACTATATTTGTTCCTGGGAGTTTAGTTCTGTAAATAATTTCCTACTTGTGCATTTTGTTTTGAAGTAACATTTCACAATAGTCCTACCTAATGCTCGCACCCTCTTTGGCATTTGGTTGTCACTGTGTGTAATGCAGAGATGATTGGAAAGTGTTTTTCTTGCTTACTGGGTAAAGGCTAATTTTGTGGGGTGAACTTACCTCCAGGGTTCTAATCACAACACCTTATGCTACTGCAAACTGCGTGCCTCAGGAACAGGATCGTGATAATGCCATTGTTATAAACCCAAGCCTTAGGGGAGGCGGCAAGCCTCATGCCTTCCTTTCCTCCGTGTCTGCTGCCACCAGCATCCTCCTCTGCCTCTCCTCCTCCTGTTAGAGTAATTCGGATAACCCCTGTGCCTTGTGCATCACATGCAGATTACTTTTTCCCACTGAGCTATATACATCCCCATCCCCTCTCTGCCTGCTTGCAGGGAAGCGCTTTTTTTTAAAAAAAGAATATTGACTCCTCCCCACCAAAAGAAGAAAAATCAAAAGCTGCTTGCAACTTTGTTTGTATACCACTCTATCAGATGAATGGATGGTGGTGCCTCTGTTGCAGTTCTATGACCCTAACAGCCAAGCTCACCACAGACAGGGTTAAAGGAAAAGAAGTTTATGGGCTTCTCCAGTCATTAATCTGTTTGAAAATTTCTTCCCTCCCTCCCTCTCCCCCTCTTTTTCTCTGCCTCTATTTTGGTCTCTGTCGCACCCCCTCAAGTAAATCACTCCAATTCCTTGCCTTAGCAGTTGGTGTAATCAATAAACGAACAAAAATACAGGCTTATTTGCTCACTGGGTTCATTGTCCACATTTACAGAATGCCAGCCGTGGGTGGAGCCAGGAGCTGGGTGCATGGCTGTGGCAGCTCAGGAATCTCCAAGGCTGTTTGGGACAGGCTCTTCTTCAGTCTCAGGGGAAGGACCACCATAGGCTTTGCTCCCTAGAGGAATGCGCAGGCAGTCCCAGGGACTGGGTCAGTCCTGACTCTGCGGTGGCCAGCTGTGACCACACCGGATGGAGCTCTCTGCACGCGCTCATTTTTTCTTCCTGCCACTTGTTGAGACGGGTGCTGTATTTCCATTTTCATTTTACAGACAGGAAACGGGCTGTGCTGGCTGTAGGTGTGGAGGCCCAAATCCACACCTACTCCCTGACCTGAAGCCTCTGATCCTCCCTCTGTTCTTTGGCTTCTGCCGCCCATGACACAGTACCATGGACTTGGTGTCTTAAACAGCACCTGGCTCTCTTCTGTCATAGCTCTGGAGGTCCAACATCAAGGGGTGGCCTCTCAGACTTCTTTCTGCTTGGCTTTCAGAGGGCTGTTCTCTTGCTTCCCTGTATCCTCTGTCTTTTCCGGGGCATGTTTAGTCCTGGTGTCTTTTCTGTGTGTTCTGTCTTGTCCTGTCATAAAGACACTGTCAAATTGGTTCAGAGCTCTATTTTAGCCTAGCTTCGTCTTCAAAATCCCTGTCTCAAAATATAGTCAGCCACATTCTGAGGTAGTCCCCAGGGCCTCAGGGCTTCAACATAACAAATTTGAGAGGAACAAGGTACAGCATACAGTTCAACCCATAACTGAACCTCCTATCTGCTAGCCTCTGTAAACTGCATCTCCCCACTCTGCTGGCGGGTGTGCTGCACAGAATGAGGCCACTCCTACCCCCAGGTGTGTCCTGTGGGTGAACCCTGGGCCAAGCCCTGTTAAAGTCATCTCGTTTCATGTAATCCTTAGAATCCTCAGCAGGCAAGAAACTTCCCAGACATCAGACTACACCTGAGCTGAGTAATAGAGTTAGGACCCAGACCCGGTCAGGGTGACACACCAGCTTGTGGCCTCATTACCCTGTTTGTCAGGGTGCTTCATCAGGTCCAGAACTTCAATTTTAGAGGTGCAGAGGGCAGTGTGGATTACAGGTGGACAGTCCTCCCAGGACCAGGACATCTAGGGAAGCTTTGGGTTCAAAGTGGCCAAGCTACATCTCTTTTCCAATTTAGTCCACGTTCCTAAGTTACAGGACGGGTGGAGGCAGTCAGCCACCCTAGCTGAGTTCTTTCTCTTCATGTTTCTTGGCAAAGTTTCCTGGGAATTTGTTACATATTTATTGATGTAGAGTTATTTGCTTTCAGAATTGCATGAGGTGGGGGGGAGTCTGCAATCTGGCTTCAAAAAGTAATTTGGCAATTTATTTTCAGGGCTGCCCTTCTTCCAGCAGCTTATTTGAAGCTCAACCTCTGGCACAAAGACATCCATCATTTTAATTGCATGTTACTGTTTAGCCAGGCACAAATTTGTTTCATTTTCTTTTTTTTTTTTTTCTTTCTCCCTTGGTAGTAGGTTGCTGTTTTTGTTTTTGTTTTTCTCCCTTGGTCTACCTTAACCAAGAAAAAAAAAAGGCACAAATATTTCCCCAAACCAAGCACTTTTTTATAGTCAAGGAGTTTTGAGCACAGAGCTATCTGGTTTTTGGTGTGGCATATTTGGTTCTTAACCTTTCAGGAGCAGAAAGCCAAGACTTGCCTTTTCCTTTCCCACTGAAGTAGCAGCCATAATGCAGTCTTCCCAAGATAGTCCTAAGAAAGAAAAGTGTGTAAGTCTCAGGGTCAGAGGCTCACATTCTATTTCTGGCTTTGTGGTGGCTGCCTGGCAGCATGTCTGGCCCCTTTCCTTGTTTTTCCTGTCTGTAAAATGAAGGACTTGAAATGTGCTGGTAGTGTGTGTGTATGTGTGTGTGTGTGTGTGTGTGTGTGTGTGTGTGTTTTAACCTGGTCACTGGGATGCTGTACTCAGGCCTGGTCACTGTACCTATCCAAGGATGTCCACCAAGGAGCACTTCCTCTTCCATGTTATGATGTCGTACTGTACTGGTTGGCAGATTATGGTACTTTGATTCAAGATCAAAAGTCAATTCTATATCCCTCAAAAACTGTGAAGGGCCAAAAACATAGTTTCCATGAAATTAAATTGGATGGAAAGTTGATTTTTGGTAGGTATAAAGCCCCAAATTTAACTTCCATGCTGTGTGTGTTTTGTTTCTTGCTATAAAGGTATTTTATTTGTATCTTTGAAATTAAGCAAAAAGTCTCTTCATATGTTATACCAAAGTCTGGGAGGTTGGGTGCAGGGGATGAAAGGTGACTTTAGGTCATAGGTGGACATCAGCAGAGGAATGGTATCCTGTCTTAATGATGTGGGAAAAAAAATTGCTAATGGCTTAGAATAGTTTTCCCTGTCTGTATACCATATCACTTTCACCTTCACTATGGGCTTACAATTTCTTTTCCCAACCAATGGCCCCAGTGCTCTAAGACAGGGCTTATGCTACAATGTGCTCACAGCCTCCAGTCTCCAATTGCTGTGCATGTCTGAAGGTTGTGTTTAAGGTTTTGTGGTTTTATGCAGGGCTGGGGATTGAACCCAGGGCCTTCCATTGAGCTAATTCCAAGTACTTTTTAATTTAATATATTTTTGAGACAAAATCTTGCTAAGTCATGTCTTGGCTGGGCTTAAATTTGTGATCTGCCTTAGCCTCCCAGAATGCCGAGATTATAGGTGTGCACCACTGTGCCTGACCTTTGTTCAAGTTTTATTGTGGAAGTTTTCAAATGCACAAAATAGACAAGGATATTGCAAGTATCATATATATAACCACCCATTTATATTATTTTCTGGAGCTATTATTTATTTGTTCGATTGCTGATTTGTTTTGCAGTACTGGAGTTCAAACCTAGGGCCTTCTGCATCCTAGGCAAGTGTTCCATTGCTGAGCTACATCCGTTACCCAATTTCTGCGACTGTAAAGGAGTCCCAGGCAATTTATGTACCCTTAATACTTAAATGGGTAACCTACAATATCATTATCATATTCCACAAAATGTCATCCTTAATTCCCTAATGTTATCTAATACCAAGCCCTAGGTCAGTTTTCTGCATTCATCTCAAAAACTTCAATATTAGAGTTTATTTGATTTAGGAACCAACAGGAAACCACACACTGCACTTGGTAGGTGTCTGCTTTGATCGGTACAGTCCTTTCCTATTTTCAGTGTAACTTGTTGAGCTCTTCTGGTGGAATTGGCGAATATAGTATATGGTAGCTCAGATAGTTTAATGTCTTTCTGCTAAACAGAATTAGTGGCTTTTAAAAGCACTTTCTAGTTTATCTTTTTTTTTAATGCATCTGTTTATCCTACTTCTTTGTTTCCTAACAGGTGATACCTAAGTTAGCATTCACAGTCTTGAGGTTTCCTAAGAAATGTTTTTTGAAAGTATGAAAAACTATGACACATGGCATACACACATGCGACATCTGTGAATAGATTTGGGTTTTTATATCAGTTATAATAAACTCCCGCAGTGCTTAGTGCCTTAAAACAACTACCATTTATTATAGTCATGGGTTGTGTTGGTCAGGAATTCAGGCAGAGCTCAGTCGGAAGATTCTTCTGCTTCTCATAGCATCAGCAAGGTCACTCAGAGTTGCTCACTTTAACAATAGACTGGTGTGAAGGGTTTAAAATGTTGCCTTTCCATGCCTGGTGTCTTGGCAGGGATGGCTGGACAGCTTGCTGAGCTGGGATGACAGTTGGCTAGAATGTCTACTTATAGCAGTGTCAGGATAGCTGGGCTGTTTATGTGCTGGCTGTATCCTCCTCCAGAATAAGTATCCAAAGAGAACTGTCACCTCACTGTGGAAATCACAGAGCATTACCAGCACTGTATTTGTTTGGGATGAAGCCTTGCCAAGTTCCTCTAGAGGGAAAAGGCAAAGGCCTTCTGTTGATAGGAGTGTCCGAGCATTTGCAGCCATGTTTGTAAATGCACCACAATTTTAAAAAATAACACTAAAATGAACACCTTAAATACTTCCTGCCTGGTACTTTGGAAGTCCCTGTGTACTTGCTTGTCTTTTGGTGGAAGAAAGAAGCCACTGGTGTGGTAAACATCTGCCTTAAAAGTCACTTCCAGTTCTGTGTTCTGTTCGCTAGGCAATTGACAGGTCTTATTTGGACAGCAGCACCATGACAAGTTACATGACTCAGCTCACCTGGTAGTAAAGGCAGTTGGAGCAATGCCAAGTCCAGAACTTGAAGAGGAATTGGTCCAAGGGACCTGTGTGTTAGGTACATTGCTGTAAATTTTATTCAAGTTCCTGTCAGTGGGATAATCTGTTAGTCAGAGTGCCTGATAGTGGTGCCACTAAAAATTAGGGTAGTCATGCTGTTTTGATGTTCCTCACTGAGAGCAGGAAGTATAATATTGGAAGTGTTGGGTGAAGGCAGTTTTCACAGCAGTTAGAATCAAGCACATGTAGGTATCCTTGACTTCACTCAGGATTTTGAGGAGTAAATGGGAAACACATCCCATAAACTAATGAATCTGTTGTGTTCCACCTGTTTGTACAGAAGTCTAATTACACAGATCTTGAAATCACTAGATAATTCTTGGTCTTCCTTGTTGAGTGAAAGAAACGTCAAGGGACTGGGTGGTAGCTCAGTGGTAGACCACTTGCATGTTGGAGGCCCTGATTTTGATCCCCAGGACTGGAAGAAAGAAAGAAGGTTCCTGGGTTCATGACCAGTAGTGTCATGTGCTGCTCACAGCACCCTGTGTAAGAGGTGGAAATAGAACAACTGTGCAATTTGAATCTCTGCTGAGATCTAAATATAGCTTGGCCTGAAGACAGTTTATCAGAGAGAAATGGAGGCTGATCGATAGTTGATCAGTAATGCAACACAAAGTCTCTGTGTTTTCATCAAAAGAAAGGACCAACACAGTGAAAAGGCAACCCACAGAGTTGGAAAAAGTTTTAGCCAACAGTCCCCTAGACAAAGGACTTATATCTAGAACATATAAAGAACTGAAAAAAAATCAGACCCTTTAAATTTAAAAAGCCAATCCAAATATGGGCATCTGAGATGAATATGCACTTCTGGGATGAAGAAATACAGATAGCAAGTAAATATATGAAAAAATGTCCAACATCATTGGTCATTCAAGAGATATAAATTAAAACAACACTGAGATTCCATCTCACCCCAGAAAGAATGGCTGTCATCAAGAAATGAACCAATAAAATACTGGAGGGATTGTGGGGAAAAAGGAACCCTTTTTCACTGTCAGTGGGAGTGTAGACTAGGGAAATCAGTGTGGAGATTCTACAAAAAGCTAGGATTAGAGGTCCTGTTTGACCCAGCTCTTCCCTTCTGGGTATTTTCCCAGAAGAAATGAAAATATCATATCACAGTGATATGTATGCACCCATTTTTATAGCAGCATCATTTGTAATAGCTGAATCTTGGAAACAACCCAAATGCCCATCAACTGAGGAATGTATTGAAAAGATGTATTTTTATAACTACCCAGCTATAAAGAAGAATAAACTTAAGCCTTTTATAGGTAAATGGATGCAACTTGAGACCATCCTCATAAGTGAGATAAGTCAGACTCCCATGTGCAAATATGGTGTAAGAAGCTGAAAGAGTATAAATAAGGTCCAGAATGTACAGTAGATATTGGGAAATGCGAAGTGTTCAAAAGGAGAGAGAAGCTGGGATGGGGGAAAGGAGAGAAGAAGGAAAGGAAAAGGAAAAGTAAGTCTATATATAAATTAAGATATCTATACTACTAATTTCTATCAGTTCATTGAAAAGAAAGGTATGTGCTTATATCGTTTGATGAGTTTTTCGTGCCTCTATCTTGTAATCTGAGCAGCTACTTTGAAGATAACAATAAGCAATGTACTGACCATCATTACTGTCCTCCTATCTTATTTAGAAATTTTGTATCATTGTTTTTACTCTTTAAAAAAAAGTCTCAGTGTTTTAAATTAACATCTCCCTTAGTTGAAGCCAGTGTGGCTGTATTTCTGTGGTAGAACGTTACACCTGGAATCTTCCTGCCCAGATCGTTCAGCATATCAAAGAGCCCTAGGCCATGATTTAAGCAGGACACTAGTTGTCCCAGTAACTGACCAGCAATATCTTCTTTCACTCACACACTAAGATGACACTAGCTCCCCCCACCCCCAACACCAGAGATTGGACCCAGGCCTTAACACACAGTTGCATCACTGACCCTTTTTGTATTTTTTATTTTGAGACAGTGTCTTGCTAAATCACTCAATTGCCCTGAGATTATAGGAATTTCACTTTCTTTTAAAATATTTTTTACTTCCTTGTTGATTAAAATTAAAAGCAGTTGTTTCCTCTGATTTGTAAGAGATTGTTAGCCAGATAAATCAGGAAATTAATAACATGTGCTACTGTTTTTTTTACCAGAATTAAATTTCCAGGAGTCAATCAGACTATTCACACACACACACACACACACACACACACACACACACACACACACACACACACGCCTCCTACCCCGCTGCCCTCCAGACAAAGGGCGAGTTGCCTCCTGTGAGAGGTGTCTCTATTGTCTGGTGGCCTTGCCCAGCCATAGGGAAAATCATGCATGTGGTAGGTTCTCAGTATATTTGTGTGTTGAGCTGGGCTTAAGAAATGTTTCTTATTTGGAGGGCACACTGTATGTGCTCCAAGCCAAAGAGGTGAATGAGGAGGCTAGGGAGGTTAGTGGGATGAGGTAGAACTCTGCCCCACAATCTGGAAGCCTGGTCCCAATTCTAGTTTTGCTACTTAGAAGCGGTATGAACTTGATTGTGTAAAATCTCTGAGGTTCAGTCTCCTTCTCTGCAAAATGAGGTCATGGAATCTTCATAAATACTGAAGCAGTCTTCCGTTGGCAAGTAGAATTTAAATGCAGGACCACTTGGCCCTAAGTCCAGCAGACTGTGGACACTTCTGCATGGGCTGTGTGTCACTTCACTCCAATTTTGAGTCACCAAATCTTGCTGAGATGGTGTTTCTCACTCATGATAAAATGTGAAAGTAGCTTATTTGGTAATTTTAGATATTTATATTGATGATTTCCTAGAGTAACAAATTTAATTTCCCTGTTTGGTAAGAAAATTCAAGGCCATTGACATCACTTATATATATTTTATACACCTTGGAGAAACAGTGGTTCGTTTATGACTATATGTGCCAGTATTAATATATTTTTGGATGCAGTCAAAATAAAAACAGGTTGAAATATAATTTTCTAATTTAAAATTATGAGGTTAGTAAATATAGTAAATGTAGAAGCTTGCCAGCTAAACATGTAACAGGTCATTAAATATATTATGTGAATTAATTATATAGATACTGAAAGTTTATACTTGGTTATGGTGACTTAGACATATTGGCAGTAGGGACTGTATTAATTATCTTCACATGATTATAACAAAATACCTGAGGCAAATAAATTATAAAGAGAAAAAGGTATATTTTGGCTCTCAGTTCTGGAAATTCAGTCCAAAGTCAGGTAGCCCTGTTGCTTTGGGTGGATGATTAGAGTGGCATATCATGGTGCCAAGAAGCAAAGAGAGACTGGAAGAGAGTGGGGCCTTATAATCCCCTTCAAGGACATGCCTTCCATGACCCCAAGATCTCCCACCAGGCCCCATGTCCTAAAGGTCCATAGCACCTCCCAACAGTCCTAATGCATGCACCTTCGGGAGGCATTCATCCAGCCCACATCAGGGACAGAAACTCCAAGGCCATGTGGGGTTTGTATGTCTGTAACAGAGAGGTAGTTTCCTTCTAAGACTCATAGGAAACTGGCAAGTTATCAAGTGAAGCAAAGAGCTAGTAACTGTGAAGTTAGCACTTCCTGGAAGCAGCTGAAACAAGCCTGGAGGCAGTCGCCTTCTGGGAACTGCTGGTTGGGAAGGCAGCTATGATCCCTGTTGGCATTCCAAGACAGACTTAAAAGATGGGTGTTAAGGCCTTGCAGAGGAAGGACTGATCCTTAGGGATCAGTGTGAGCTTACAGAAATCCCCAAATCAGACTAACCTCAATTTTTCTTTAAGTGGGATTATTGGACCTCATGTACCTTTTATTAAGATATCTATTTTCTTATTAAGCGTTTGTCCAAAAAGCACATGGAGTATTCCTACAGACAAGTGGAAGATAGAAGGCTTGGATGAGAGTGTGTTTATTGGCATAGCAAACCACAGTTTACAGCACATGCTTGTTTGCTTTTTTAAAAATTAATATAATTTAGCAAAGTCGACAGAGCAGATGGTAGCACTGTATCCCCACTTTTCAGGTGAAAAAGCTGAGCCTAGAGGGTGCCTGAGGTCATAGTCATATTGCTACTAAGGGATAAAGCTGGATTTCTGTCTTGAGACAAAATATCCAACACCCAAAGTTAAAAGGGGAAAGATTTATTTAGCTCACCATTTGTGGAGGTTTCAGTTCACATTAGGTGGCTCCAAGGCAGGGTGCCACATGGCAGGAGGGCGACAGTTCATGGCAGCATAAGACAGTAAAAGCAAGGAGCAAAAAAGGGGGAGACAAGCCTCTTTCTGCTCCTTTTATCTTATCTAGGCTGCTGTGATTAGAGAGGTGCAAATCCAATCAGTAAACTGATTCAGCAATCACCACCCTGAATCCCAGCACACTGACTCCCAGTATTTCACTGCCAGTGAATCACGCACTCTAGATTCACTCTGAGAAAGCTCTGTCTAAAACTGCATGAGACTTTGGGGGTGGGGGACATATAGATAGATACACAGCATAACAGTTTCCAGCCCATTATTTCTGCCCCTCAGAGTGCCAGGGCAAAGCCTTGTGAGGAACAGGTATGTGCATTCATAACTGGACTGGAAGTCACCATCACACAGGTGCCCTTACTGAGGTACTACAGAAGTCAAAAAAGGTACCACCTAACTGCCTCTCCCCACCTGGGCCAGCCTGTGACATTTCCATGTATTGGAAAACTGAGATCAATAACCGATAGATCAAATAGCAAGGAAGGGTCTTAGGATGTTCTTTCCAGGATAGATCACAGGCCAATTTAAATAAGGTGGAATTTAATTGGAAAAAGCTATATTTAACCCACTACCACAATTATTTGGGTCATTTTAACCTGTATGTTCAAAATAGTTTGTTAATATTTTGTGTGTAAAAAAGCATCAGTTTCAGTAGCGTTCTGGTGTGGTTTCCTAAAACACCAACGATGTGCAGTAGAGCAGACACGGGATTTGGAAGGGATGATGGGTACCAGGTTCTAAACCCAGGTCCTGGCTGGCTATAGAGAATTCCCATCAGAGTTGGACCCTGGAGCTCAGATTGTCTGAACAGTGGGTTATCTGAAGGCCATGTGGGAACTGTGGATTCTCCTTCATCCACATGAGAGTTTATGTTTATTTCAACCTCCAAGTGCCAGGTGGCAGAGGAGCAAATACAAACAGGGCAGGGCGCTTGCCAACAAGAAGTTGAATAACGAAATCTGCTAGTTGAAATTGGTCCTGGAGGTTGGCTCGCTGCGGGTGGGAATGGGAATGGGGCTGTAGGAGAAGGGTGTCCGGGAGGGGCAAAGGAAGGGCACAAGCCAAGCCATAGAGCTGGGATCTGCTGTGCAGGCTGGGGTGAGCATTGTATTTGGAGAGCAACTGCAGACACACAGACCCCTTCACAGGTTGGGGGGACTTGGCATCTATGCAGGATGCTGGGAAGAAAGAAAACTTGTTTTAGGTTGGGCAGTGTTGATTGAGCACAGTCCTTGACGTCAAGCTGAGGATACCTGTACTTCATTCCCTGCCGGATGCTTTTGAGCTGAAAAGTGACTGAGATGAAGGCTGTGCTGTATGAAGACCATCTGGCAAACACAGGGAAGACGGGTGTTAGGGAGCAGACCCTAGAAGTAGCAGAACCACTTGGGGCTGCTCTTGTGGTCCAGGTGTGAGGTGACGTGGCCTGAGACATGATGGCAATGAGAGAGGCCTTTCTGCAAGCAGGCAATGGGGATGTGGCATCTGATGGATGTGTACCAGGTGAATGTATCTGCAAGGTGAGGACTGCTAAAACCACTTCTACAGCTCAGGTGGCATGCTTTTCCAATTTAGTTCACAACTAGAATAGACGCTTGTTAAGTATACACAGCTCATTTCTTCTTTCTTATTTCAAGTCTACCTGGGATGCCTGGCATCTAGCGAGAGTGAATGCGATTGAAACAGGTTGGCTTTAGCAGAACCTGTTCTTTATTCTTCCAGAACCAGATTTGACCTGTTAATGTTGCCCTTGGGTCAGGTTGCAGTAATACATTGCCAGTGACATCTTATCTGAGACCAGTATAGCTCATTTATTTGGGGGTCAGTTAAGACATCAGCTGTCCAGCAGTCTCCCTTAGCAGGAATGCGGCTGGGAACCAGTGAATCAGCAAAACAGGAACCTCTAACTGGCCGTAAAGATAGCGCAAAGTCCATGCCTTTCCCTGCGGGCGGCCTACCCGCCCTAATGTTCTTTGGCAGCTGTGTACTCATATACAGTTTAATGAGCTTCCTGATTTTCAGTTCTTGCCAATTGAGGAGCTACTACCCAAAGGCATACTGACTCAAAACCACTGCTTGCTGGTCCTTGGGAAAAGTGATGCGTTGAGGGGAGGCAGAAAAACTAGAAAACATTGCTGTGAGAATTCAAGGGTAGAACTTGCTAGAGCCTGCTGTGTTTAGGGCCAGCTCTCTCTTCAAGTCTAGGAATAGACTTTGGGTTCCAGAGTGATAATCCTGACATAGTAAGGCCTCACACTCGGTACATGCTGCTTTGAAAAGTGCGAGTCCAGTGGTGCCTCTCCCCACCTAGGCCAGCCTATGACATTTCCCAGAGGCAACCTGTGGGGCTGAGTTTTAAGCGGATACAAAAAGACTCCCCTCCCCAAGAAATTCTTGCTTGTAGTAGTGAAGCGAGAACAGCTACTCCCCTTCCAGAGTCTGTAACCCCAGCTGGGACCCTGACATCTGGAATGGTGGGTGGCACTTGGTAAACATTGGTTAAATGAATGACAAATGAGTGGATGAATGAATGAATGAGTGACTCCATCACAGGGCTGAGACCTAGATAATATTAAGGCAACAAGGAATGGCTTTCTAGTCTTGTCACATTAACTTTGCCTCCTGTTGTAACCACTAGACAGCACTTCACATAATAGCAACAAATTCATGTTTAGGTAAGTGCCCTTGGGAAGTGCAGTGTGATTCCCTAGGCACTTGTTCATGGAGTTCTTAATATGAAAATATTTAATGAGCATATTTTCATTTTTAGGCCTGCTGCTTGCGAAATACCAGCAGTCTGTTCTCAAGTGCTTTAGCATGGCCCATTCAGAATATCTTTCTCAGTCCCAGGTCCCACCACACATCCCTTGCTATCCACCCATGCATCAAACAATGGTGATTTGTGGAGTGCTTATTCCACACTGTGGACAGGAACTGTGCTTCGGGGAGCGGGACAGGCAGGTGGGTGCTCAGGTGAACACAGCTGAACCCTGCCTTTAGGGAGCCCCCAGTCTGCAGCAGGGAGCATAGACAGCTGCTACGAGGTGATCTTGTGTGAAATACAGGCAGGTAGGTGTCTGCCTATGGGAGGACAGAGGGAACCCTTCTCTGGCTCCTAAAAGAGGGAACTGTTGGACTAAGCTTGACGTGACAGTGTCTGGGCTTTCTCATATTACTCCAAGTGATAGGATGTTGGGGCTGGTGGTGCAGGTGAGTGAGTTATCTGGTGCCTTCTTGGGTTTAAGAATAAATGCTCTGGGGGCTAAGAGTAGGGGGCAGTGGTAGGCTCAAGGGAGTAGCCTTGATCCTTCTGTCGTAATCCTGCCCAGTTACCTGCTGGGGCCTCTGTTTTGAGAACCTCTCAAATAAGCCCTCTCATTTTACCAAATTCTTTTTGGAGCTGGAAAGGGCCATTGGGATCTTCTAGCAGAAGATAGCCCTTGGTGAGGGAGGAGTGCAGGGGAGCACTTACAAGAGGGGAGGAAAACACCAGCAGTGCTTACCCACCAGACTCTGTCACCTGCAAGTCCAGCAGAATGAGGGTCTGGCATAGAAGATGGGACCAGCCACCTTAGAAAGGTCCTTTCCCCAATCCCCACCCCCACTCCTCTGACATGACCAACTACATTAGAAAGACATTGGAAAGTGAGGTTTGAGGTGCCCTAGACTGAAGTTATACCAACTCCTTTCATTGTACCCAAGTAAAATGATGACTTTTCAATTAATGTTCTGTGAATGGTGAAATCACCTGCCTGGGTGCTAAGCCCTGAACCCAAACACAGAACCATAAGTGGAGAGCAGATTGGATTTAGGGCCAGTTGAGTTTTATGTCCCTGTGTATTCAGGGCACCACCATATCAGCAGCCCTGGGACAAGGCTAGACTGGTGACACGGAGTTTGGGAAGTTATACATTGCTTATGGTCACAGTTGATTGTCCACCTGGGAGCGGAGCACAGGGCTCTCTTGCTTCCTCCTAGCTCAATTCTTTCTGCCAGCTCCTTCTGCTAAAGGTTCACTTTCCTAGTTCTGTCCCACTAGAAAACTTGCTAATGAAGCATCAGTAATTAGGTGTTGTTAGGTGTCACTGCTGAAGAGAACCGTGGGGGGTGGGGGACGGGCTTTTACTGGCAAGAAGGAAGACTGCTGGTGATTTTCTTTTTGGCTTTTTGTGTTTGTCTTTTTAAAAATTGCATTTGTTGTTGGACAGTTGCCAGAAGATCAGTATTAAAGAAAACTTGGGAAGAAAAGTACCCACAATTTCTTCCTCCTAACAACAGAGCTATTTTTATTTCAGTGAATTGCCTATTTTTATCAAGCAGTCCATAATAAATAACGCACATGTATTCTGTAGCTGGGAATCACAGCTTATTCTTTCTTTATAGTCTGCTTACCTAATGTTGCCATCACATTTTTCCTTACTTCTGTCTCCTTGCTGCTGTTACCTTTTATAATGGCTAAACATGTCCTGTAGGATGATGTGCCTTCCGTTCTGTGTTGCTGTGGTTGGGAGATCAGCTGATTCATCTCTCTCTCTCCTTCCTTTCTCCAGCAGATTGTGCTGTAGAGGACCGCATTGCATTCTGTGTCTGTTGCTGTTGAATTGTTGCCTTCGCAGGAGCAGTTCCAGGAAGGAAAGTCAGCAATACAATACAGAAATAGTTTTAGTTGTTACTTTGTTATTTTGTTTTGTTTTGTGGTGCTAGGGATTGAATCCAAGGCCTCCTGCATGCAAGGCCTCCAAGCCCGCACTCCACACTGAGTACACCCAGAGCCCTTTCTGCGTGGGGGCTGCTGGGAAGGGAACACAGGCTTTGTGCATGCTAAGCAAAGGCTCTACCACTCAGCTAAACCTGAAGCCCTGGTTTTTACTTTTTATGCATCATATAGATGCAGATGTACAAACAAAACAGATGTATGGTTTAATGAGATTTTAAAAACCAGATCCTGCCCCCGCCGTACCACTACCCAGATCAGGAGGTAGCGCCCTCCCTGCTGGCCCTCTGTGTACCCTTCCTGCAAGAAACAGTGATTGCCCTGATGTTATCATCACTTTAGCATTTTCTTGTTCATTCCAAGCTGTCACCGGAGTGTGCAACCCAGTGTTACAGTCTGATTTTGCCTCTCTTAAGAAAAAGTCCCTTAAATTTCTTTTAACCTGTGGGTGGCCCCTCCTTTTCTTTCCTTTCTGTTTATTAAAAAAACTGGATCACTTCCTCTGAGGAGTTCCTGAGATTTTCCCCAGGCTGGATCTCGTGGAGAAGCGTGTAGAACGAGTTGTGCCTGGGGTGGTGGCCATTCTATGTCAGGAGGTGCACATAGCTGGCTGTCTCTTGTTGTGATGCCTGTGGCCACTCACGCCCAGTGCTTAGTGAGGAGCTGCAAAACGCCGGTATTGCGATTCCTGTGTTCCTTCTTCATTAATTTGTTGGAATACTTCAAAAAAGAAAATCTGTACCCATCTATTTTTAATGGCTTTATTGAAATTCACATGTTATATATTTCACCCACCTAAAGTGTACAATTTGGTGACATTGAGGGCATTTAGAGTTGTGTATCTGTCACCATAATCACTTTTAGGACATGTTGTTGGCAAAAGGCCATTTTCTTTACCTCTTCCCCTCTCGTGGAAGCCCTCCATCCCTAAGCAGCCAGTAACCTAATTTCTGTCTCCGTGGATTTGCCTCCTCTGGACAGTTGTCATAATGGGATGGATCATTCACTATGTGAAGCAGCTTTGCAACTGGCTTCTTTTACCCGAGCACAGTGTGTTCTGGGTGTATCCATGTGCTGGCATGTATCAGTCCTTCTGCTTTACAGCCAAACGATATTCCATCAAACAAGTACACTGTAGTTTGTGTCTCCATCAGCTGATACACATTTTGGTGGTGTCTGTCTTTTTGATATTATGAACAATGCTGCTGTGCACATTCATATGCAAGCTTTTTCAGAAACATAAGTTTTTATTATATGTACCTAGGATTGGCACTGCTGAGAAGTGTGGTAACTATGTTTTAACCCTTCTGAGGAACTGCTAGGCCAGTGATGGTGAACCTTCTTGAGACAAGTGCCCAACCTGCAACCTCAACCCACGTATTTATCACCAAGTGCCAACTCTGCCATTAAACCTGAATACTGAGGTTTCAGTTTAGACAAAACAATGCATACACTAACATGTTTTGTCTTGAAAGAAAAGCACAATAACAAGCATGCCATAGTTCGCCACCACTGTGCTAGGCTATTTTCCAGCGTGGTTATATAACTTTTTACTCCCACCAGCAGTGTGTGAAGTTCCTGATTTCTCCAACATTTGTTGTTACGTCTTTTTTATTCTAATCTTCCTAGTGAATGTGAAGTGGTGTCTGTGGTTTTAATTTGCATTTCTTCAATGACTAATGATGTTGTGTATCTCTTTGACTGCTTCTTGGCTGTTTGTATATCTTTTGGAGAACTCTATCCTTTGGCTGTTTTTAAAATTAGATATTTGTCTTTTTATTGTGGAATTATAATAGTTCTTTATTCTAGGTAAAAGTCCCTCTCAAATACAGTTTCAACCTTCTATATCCATCAGTTCACCTGTGGATCAAAATGATTTCAAACAAATGCATCTAGAGTGAATATGTATATACTTCCCCCCATCATTATTTTCTAAATATAGCGTAACAATTGTTTACATAGGATTTATATTATGGTAGGTATTGTAAGTAATCTAGAGATTATTTAGAGTATATGAGAGGATTGTATAAGTTACATGGAAATACTAGGCTGTTTATATGGGGACTGGAGCCAGTAGGGAGCACATAGAGAGGGCTGACTGCATTTTTTGCAAAAACTCTTCTGTTCTGGGATGTACTTTCTTGATGTCTTTTGAAATGTAAAATTTTATACTTTGGTGATCTCTCTCTCTCTGCTTATACTTTTGATGTCATATCTCACAAGCCATTCCCTACTCCAAGGTCATGAAACATTGTGCCTCTGTTTTATTCTGAGTTTTATAGATTGAATATTTTTTGCAAAACACTAGACACACACACACACACACACACACACACACACACACACACACAAAACCTTAAAATCGAAAACTCTTTTCAACTAGAGTTTTCCGAACAAATTGACAACTCACACCAACATGATTTAGGTTAAAATATACACAGGGAATAACACAATGTCTTCCTCAGGAATTTAAGAACTTGAAGATTACTCAAATTTGAATTCTGGTCTCTCAGAAGTGAGATGCTTGTACTACGGCAGAGATGCTTGTGCTACACTTCTGCTCCCTTGAGTTGTTTTGAACAATTACACCTAAACTATCCTTGGTTTCATTTAGCAAAATATGTAGGGTAAAAACAGGAGACATGCCAGTCAGGTGTTCGGCAATGCATGGTTTTTATTCCCCTGCTCTGAAAACCTGTATTGGGGGATGAAAAAAAAAAAGGTAAGTAACACTTAACTCAAGATTTAAAAGCTGGGCCATTTGTGTTCTTTAAAAAGAAAAAGGAAACAAAACCAAGTACCCACTAATTTGCTTATACATAGCAGGTGTCATGGCCCTGTATCTGAAGAAGCTAGTGATGGGCCTGGGAGATTGCTCAGCAGCACAGCGCCTGCCTGGCAAGCACAAGGTCCTGAGTTCAATTCCCAGTACCAAAAAAAAAAAAAAAAAGAGTTAGTGATTTTTTAAAAGAGAGAGGGGAAACATCCACTACCCTTTTCTATAATTTAAACAGAGGATGGTAAACATGTCTTGACACCCCAAAACATGGCAGCAGTTTAAAGGTGACCAAGGTAAATATTTTAAACAAGCTAGGACTCAGCACATCTAACACAATAAAATCATGATTACATTATGAAAGAAAGTGCACAAAATGCATAAGAATTTTGAGATTTTTTTTTCACTTGAAAGTACTACTTCTACCATCAGATCCATAGGCAGCATCACAGGGACCGCTACAGCTTCTTTCACCAAAACTGGCCCACTTCATGGGTCTGTAATCTGATTGCCATGGTCCACTATAATTTCCAAAATCATTATAGTTCCCAACGCCGCCACAGGTACCACCACCAAACTTGCCTCCTTTATTGTAACCTTCATATATTGAGCTCCTCCACCACCATATCCACCACCTTGGTTTCCATATCTGGATCCACCACAGACATAGCTTCCGGTACTACTGTAACCAGGACCACTGCCATAGTTTCCGCCATCACCTCCTCCGTACTATCTCTGGTGCCACCTCCCCGACTGGTGTAGCCTCCTCGTCCACCACGACCAAAATTCCCTCCGTTACCTCCTCCAGAGTTTCCTCCACAACCCATAAAGTTGCCAGATCCACCTCCACGAGCTTTTTGTGATCCAGCAGACTGCATCTCTTATTTAGCAGGGGCCTTTCTCACATCACAGTGATGTGCACTAATAGTGTGGTATTTCTGAGTAACAGTTTTATCAACTATATCATGCTTATTAAAAGTTACAAAAACAAATCCTCTCTTTTTTCCACTCTGCCTTTCATCCATAACTTCCATGGTTTCCATTGTACTTTTCAAAATAGTCTCTCAAATTATATGCATCTGTGTCTTCTGTATCTTTAATACTGCCAACAAAAATTTTCTTCTCTGTGAGATCAGCACTAGACTTCACAGAATTCTCTCTAGAAGCAGCTCTCTGCGGTTCCACTTTGTGTGGGTGAGCACACACTGCTGCACCCACCTCTTCAACACAAGAGTAAGTTACAAAACCAAAGTCCCTGCAGCATTTTATTTGGGGATCTCTCATTACCTCACGATATGTGAATGTGCCCACTTTGTCACAACAGTCTCTTAAACTATCACCTGTAGTTTCAAAGTCCAGGCCACCAATACACAACTTCCTCAACTGCTCTGGCTCCTTTGGATCGTGCCCCCTGCCCCAACCCGGCAGGAGTGACAAGGGCCAGTCAGACTGGAGCTGATCAGGTTTATCTCCATTTTGAGGCTAGACTTGTTATGAATTAGATTCTTACATTTAGGTTTCTGATCCATTTTGAGTTAATTTCTGTATATCCTGCTGTGTAATACACTCTTTGGTTACCCGTTGCTAAAGGCAGGGTCAAGGCTGGATTCTTTCCCTTTGTTCACTAGTTTTTTTAAGAAGGAGTTGGTTCTTTAGTCCTTGTCTGATGTTTTCATTGCAGCGATGCCATTTTTACCTGAGATGCGTGTCGTATTCTGAGTACTGACGAGCCTATTTGCTTGCTTCTCTTTTGGCATCTCCCAAGCACAGGCAGGAGAACAGCAATCGCTAGGCCTATTTGCAGGGCAGGAAGAGAAGCTTAAAGAGAAATGATTGGTTCCAGGACACACTTACTAATAAGTGGCAGGGGAAGGACTTGAGCCCGTGGGGCTGACCCTTTTCCTCTGCCCCATCCGTGTACCACACAGCCAAAACCCTGGGATAGGCTGGAAGTTTAATTCCAGTCCTAGCTTTGTGACCTATGCCCTGTAGCAGATCTTTTGTTCATTCTGGGCTACAGTTACTTGTTCTGTGAAATCAGCAGGCTGGAAGAGCCAGTCCCAAAGAATGGAGCAAATTTCCTAAGGTTGCCTGTGTTGAGAGACTGCCCAGGGTTTGCTGTATAGAGCAGAGCCCTATCATACCTCCAAGAGCCCTGTCATACCACTCAAGAGTGTCTGATTTTGGTGACACTTACCATCACATGTAGGCATTCACCCCAAAAGCACTCTTTTTGCAAGGAGAGGCTACCAAGGGTGAAGAGTGGTTATCTGGGTTTTTAACTTTATAGTGTTATATGATGTTTGAATCTAATTGTGAGTTTGTTACACTTAAATTATTTGAATTTTGTAAAAAATGCTGTCTGTATTCAATTTAGAGAAGTGTTTTTTCTTTAGTTTTTTTGTTTCTTATCCAGCTATCACACTTTGTCTTTTCCTCTACCCATTTGTCTTGCAGAAACATGCCAAAGGCCAGGATTTGTTCGATCAGATTGTATACCACCTCGACCTCGTGGAAACAGACTACTTTGGCCTCCAGTTCCTTGACTCTGCCCAGGTCACAGTATGTATTGCTTTGATTTCATTTCAGGACAGATTGGCTTTTCATGCTAATTGCAGATCCGCAGTTGCTAGAAATTGGTAGAGAAAAATAGGAATAAAACCGTGATATTGTTCCAGTAATGAGCACTGGCAGGTGGTGATGGTGCTTGAGTGAAATGCACCCACAATATTCATAGAACCCCGCGCAGGCAGCCAATAACCAGAATTTACGCACAGGACACATTAAAGAAATACTTCTGAACAGATAATGCATTATGGACACATGTCTAGGATAGGTAGGAAGAAGAAATATTATAGAAGTTCTTCCAGTGATACCACACAACCAGCCTCTCGCAGACCCTGGCTCTTAAAACATGGGTTCTGTGAACACAGCCGAGTCCCAGCCAGGCTGCAGGGAGCAGTCAAAACAGGCCGCCTCCAGGAGGTGGGGTAAGTCATCGCAGGCTTCACCTGCTTTCCTGGAGGCAGAACTGTTTACAGTGAAGATGCTAAAAGGAGTGACCTCCACAAGTTCAGCCCCGCTGTTTTTGTAGTAAGAACGAATGACTTCATAGTCCTCATTCCCAGCAAGATCTCACAGTGGGTTTCAAAAGTAATTTATTCAACAATCTAAAAATGTTTATTGAGTGCCTGTTATACCCTGGGCCCTGTTCTAAGCACTGTGAATTAAGTGGTGAACATACCTATATAATATGACAGGTGTCTCCCTGTTCAGTTATGCTTCCCTTAAATTGAGCCACCCAGTGTCCTGTCCTCTAACTTCATGGCTGTCCTTCTTATCCCTCTGGGCCTCTGAGTCTTGGCTCTTTTCTTCCCCAAGGCAACCTCTGGATTCAAGTTGCTGACCCTTCGCCGTATTCCAGACATTGTTTTGTCTCACGTAGGCTGCTGCCTTTCTTTCCTCCTCTCTCTTTCTTTGTCCTCTCCACCCCTTCTACCCACACTCTCCTCTTTGGTTTGTGTTTGGCATCGAGGATTGAATGCAGGGCCTTCATACTGAGCTACATCCCCAACCTTTTTTATTTTTTATTTTGAAATGGGCCTTGCTAAGTTGCCCAGGCTAGGATCAAACATAGTCCTCTTGCTTCAGGCTCCCATTGTGCTTAAGCTTCATTTGCGCAAACCTCACACAGATCCCCTATGGGTCCTGGTGTCATTCCCAGATCCCGATTGCTGACGTTTGTCACTCTGTGATAAGTGCCCTTGAGGCCATCCATCCTCCCTCTGCTCTTGGCCCATAGTAGTCCCATTCTATCTTATTTGCTTCACCCAGCCTCCTCCCACCTGTGCCTTCCTTCCCACCTGCACCAAACCTCTGCTATCTCACCTATATCCTCACGAGGGCTTCAGTTCTTACTGCCCCCACCATGGCACACAGGCCCGTCTGTTCCCTCTGCTGGTTCTCACAGTCTGCCAAGTGTTGCTGGAGAGTCAAGGCTGTGCCTCCTGGCACCAGCGCAGCACGCAGGATCAGCCAAGTCCAAGCTCCTGAGCTGCACTGCAAGCCTGGTCAGTCCCTCACTGACACCTGAGTGTCCACGATTCCTTTTCTGATGCGTGAGCAGACCTGGAGTTTTGTCCCCATAAAGATTATCCTGTAACTGGCCTCACCGGCTGAAAAAATCAAGGTCATTTAGTTGGAACACTTTGCGTTTTCTTGCCTTATACCTCCAATTTCTCTTTCTGTCCATCTTGTCTCTGTCTTAAGGGAATACACCTGCCTGTGTGTTTTCTGTGTGTGCCTGCAGTCACAGTCCTGTGTTCCGTTGTTTCCTGAGTGCCACATTCAGAGGTTCTCTCTGACTTCAGCATCTTCCAGCTGCCCAGCCTCTGACACTCTTCAGCCCTTCTCTCCCCGAAACTCTTCTCCATTCTTCCTTCTCTGTGTCACAGAAAATGTGGTGGTTTTGGCTTTAAAATATCTACCGCCCACCTGGTAGAGGCGTCTGGCCTGGACCCTGTACTTGGCTGCACCTCTGACTGCTCAAGTGGGCTCAGAGAGGTCACCTTCTCTCCCTTGGCCTCAGTTTTCTCATCTCTAAAAAAACTGTTCTCTGTCCTCATCAAAAACTGCTTTAGTTCCCATGTCAGTGACTGAGTCTGTGTGGGAGGTCCGTGTGCCTAGCCCGTATCTCCGCTGGTTAGAAGCAGGGAGGGATCCACCATTTCTGCCCTTAGAGCCAGTGTCTGCTGCCCTGCTGGCACATCCTCATCCCCAGGTGACCCTTCTCCAGACACTTGGCTTCCCGGAAAGCCCTGGGTGTGACTCCATTAATGCAGACTTGGGTGTGAGCTGCTGCTGACTTGGCTGGCTGGCCTTCGCACCTGCCAGTGCCCTGTCGCTATGCAGCAGGAGAGATGTTCACAACAGGCCAGATACCTGCAGCTACCCAGACTCAGCAGGTTCTCAGACTCACTTGCATCTTACTTTATTGGATGTGAAAGACTTTTCCCTGCAGCAGAGGCAAGTGTGGAGTCCTCATCACCTTCAAGCCAGAGGATGTAAGAGTGTGTAGCAGAAGAGGCCGCCAGGACCCTTCTTGTCATCCCAGTCTTTGGTCTCTCGGCTGGCACCATTATAGGCTGGGTCCTGTTGGCATGTGCCTCCCCTCGGCCTTTCCTTGAGCCCTAGAAGGCCCCCCCTCACCCTCCTGCAAGGCCGTCTCAGTTGGGCCCTACTTGTGAAGCACGTCCTGAGCTCCTAGCAAGTAGTTCCTGTGTAAACCTCTGAGCTCATTTGCCTCACGTGGCCTCAGGTTGCTTATTTGTCTATGTAAACATGCCTCGCCTGATGACTAGATCCTAAGACTCAGGATTTCCTCTTCTCAGTGATTCTTGGGGATACGGCACACAACTTGGCACCTCTTCCTTAGCTCCAGAAGACCCTTTAGAGAAGCATTTGCCAAATCTCTCCCTTTTCTAGCTGGTGAAACCAAAGTCATTAGACCTTAGTAAATCACTTAGGAGCACAGCTTGGATTTTGCAATTCCAAGCAGATGTGTTCATTCCAGTATACTGAGCTCTTGAGCTTCAGTGCGCCCATCTATAACGTGTTGGTAGCAACATCTGTTTCAGAGAGGAAGGTTGAAGAACCCAGTGAATTCATGGAGAAGAAAAGATTTATAATCTGGGACATGGGTATGGGTCTCTGTTTTGATCGATTGGGGGTTGCTATAAAAAATGCTTGAAGCTGAGTGCTTTATAAAGAGGTTTATTTAGGTCACGAAGCTGAAAGTTCAAGATTGAGTGGCTTCATCTGTTTGGCCTCTGGCAGGGGCCTTCTGACTGCGTCACAGTGTGACAGAGAGATGCAAGGGGAAACAGCTGCATGCAGAAGGGCCATTGTCTGAGGTGGCCTCACTTTATAACAACCTGCTCTCTTGAGAATTAGTCCAGTCCTGTGATCCCTAACTCACTCCTGGGAGACAGGCATTATGAGGGCAGAGCCTCCATAACCCCGTCTCCTTCCAATAGCTTCTCCTCTTAAAGCTTCCACCACTTTAGCACCACTACACTGAGGACCAAGCTCCCAGCACATCTGGAGCACAACAGGCAGGTCTTCTCCCTATCTGAGCAAGCTGACAGGGACCCAGGGTCATAGGGGAGCACACTGAGAAGGTGAAGTTAGCTGCAACCCATCGGCCCGTGCTGCCTACTGGAGGACTCTTAGAAAATGTAAACAAGGGCCCTTTGAGAGAATCTGCTGAGCTGGCTGCTGAGGGAGTCATTGATTTTCACAGGGCCTGGGAGATAACTGGATGTCATGGGAGGTGTTTTTGGGGAGAATGGGCTGAAGGATGGGAAAGGAATGGTTGGCTTTGCCATTGACTTACTGCCTCATAATCAAGGCTCCTGCAAGTACTTACACCCACACCCAGCTCCTGACGTGGGGATCAGAGGGTTGGGACTGGCCGGCAGGCTCCTGGCACGGCTCTGTATACTCAGCTTATATCTCTAGCTCACTGAAAAGAGCCAGGCCTGGTTTCCATGGTGCCCTGCCCAGCCCTGAAGCAACTGTCAACGCCTGTTGGTGTCACCTATTTTTAGCAGTTATAACTGGGACCTCCCATTTCCATGTTAAAGAGGGATGCCATCCAGGGACCCACTCTGCAGATCACACATTGGTACAACCTAAAACAGGCACAGTGTGTGTTTTTACATATCAGAGTTTTCTATCTGGGAGCCAAGAGCTCTGGCCTATACCCTCACCCTCCTGGCTTTCCCACTGCCTGGTCATAAAAACTGCTGTTTGCTGAGTTTCCTCCAACTCCTAACCAGGCACGGAACTGAAGGCTTTGCATAACTCTTATCTAACATTCATCTGAGATCCATAAAGCTGGCCATAAAGCAGACCCCTTTTACAGGTGACAAATGTGAAGGTCAGAGGTATTACCAACCTTGTAAAGGTTAAAGTAAGGACAGGGCTGGGGATATAGCTCAGTGGAATAAGCGCCTGCCTAGCAAGCGCAAGGTCCTGAGTTCGATCCCCAGTACCGCCAAAAAAAAATAAATAAAGTAAGGACAAAGCCAGGATTCATAACTTGGTATCCTTCCAAAGCCCAGCACTTTGTGTCGAACCATACTGGTTCCATTCCATGCCTGACATGCATGCATAGACACACGTCCATACACACACAGAAAGAAAAATGGTATTTTAAACTTCAACTCAGAACTTACCCAATTCCAGCCAAGCCCTCTGGTTGTAGATACGAGCTGATAACTGTCCCTGTCTGCCACATTCTGGTGGAGGAGACAGACAAGTAGTCCCTTGGCGTGAGTGTGGCCCATATTAGCAGAGGGTGTCCAGGTGCCTTTGTCAATATCTGAGGGCCCTGTGTGAAATGAACAGGCTGTTTTCCAGGCAGAGATTTAAAGTAGGGTAATAACAACAGTCCCACCAAGGAGGAGGTTCTCTCCTCCTCTAGGGAGCAGGTATTGCTGACGGTAAATATGGCCCCTAAATGTCCCTTTCTGAAGCCCCTGCCCAACACAACTAGGGAGCTTTTTATGGCAGTGCATCCTGCGGTGAAGAAATACAGAAGAGATGATTGAGGCTTTTCTCTCAAGGTTTGTCATCTGCTTTCCCACTGGTCTTTGCAGCATGGAACGGCCTCACTTAGAGCTGTGCTGTGAGGTTAACACACGAGTGTCATGGTTGCTGAAGGGCTCTGTGGATGCGGAAGGGACTCTGTGGCTCTGTTGGCTTCTTTCTGCCAGTTGCTTGGAAGGTCATCCTGTTGGCCGCTTGTGCACACACTGCTGGACGCAGATGTGACTGTGTAGCTTGGTAGAGCCCTTGCCTGGCACACTCAGAATGCTCGTTTCCATTCCCAGCACCTCAGAAATAGAAGGGGAGAGTAGGAGAGTATGAATACTAGTAGTGGGGCCTTTGTTATTGTTGCAGAAAGTCAGACAAACTTCTTACTTCCATCCCCTGGAGTAGTGCAGAATGGTTCCAGTGGATACTTCTTTGAACCTTCAGCCAGTGCTCAGGGGCTAGCTGAGTTCACAGGGCAGGAAGCTCAGGCTCAGGAACGGGGGCCATGCTCATGGCAACACACCACTGAGTGGCAGAGCTGGGACTTGAACTCTGTGATCTTCTGCCTCCTCTGTGGTCGTACAGAGAATTATCAGGTGGGCTAAGGAAGAGCTGCAGCCTCCGGCAACCTCTCTGAAAGCTGATAGAAGCTGGTGAGGGTTTTCCTGACCAGTACAAATATCGATGCCACGCAGAAACTGGATGGATGGGTCTCTCTAACTGTTTAGGCAAATCCCCAAGGAAACCTCCAGTAGTTGGTATCAGTCAGTTTATGGGCTTCATCCTGATAGAGATGAGGAGAGATCCCTCTGTAAGTGAAGTAGGTGCCTCAAGCTAGTTTGTGGATGTGGTCACTAGTGTGAGCTCGGATCCCGCCTTCCTTACTAGGGCCCTACCTGCACGTCATCTATAGGCCCACCTTCCCCTGCCTTGAGGCTTGAGCCAGGTGATATATGTGACACAGTAGCTCACAAAGTGCTTCTTTACTTCCCTGTTCATCCTTTGGATGCAATTACCGCTTTAGATTCCTTCCAGCTCTAATTTAAACACAAGCTAAATATTCTTTATAACCCAAGGAAATCTGTAGGTACTAGTAATCCTATTATGATTTCCATCACTCAGGCTTAATGGCAAGGGCTCTGGGGATGTTCAGGCAAAGAGATGTTGTTCTTTAACCCCTGAGCTTCTCTTGGGCATTGCTGTTCCAGTTGTTCCATGTAGATTTTAGCCTCTGCAATCCTACAGCCAGCCTGAGTGCATGTCATGTTTCCAGAATTGATACTTCACTAGGACAGATGGGCTCTGCCTAGATCAACTCACACTTCTTGATTTATGGGAGGGGCTTTGCCAGATGCGCTTAGATGACAAATTCAGATCAGAAACCACCTTGCTAACTCCCATTAGTGTTTGAGTTAAATGTCTTGCCATTTGAACTCAGAAATGCACCTGTCTGTCTGCAGTGACTGGTTTCATGGTCTTCTGGGAGATCTAGAACCATTTGCCCGGGCCTTTACAGATAGGGAGCTGGATATATTTAGCCAGAACACAGGTGAACTTCCCAGACAGGTCCTGCTGCTGCTAAATGCAGTCCTCTGGGCATGAATAGGATAGAATTTACTGAATGCCATGCTGGGCTCTCTTTGCCCCAGCATTCGAGTCACGAGGAGTCTTATGGGACAACATATGAATAAGTAGAACCTGGTACGCTCCTGCAGCTATGAAGAAAGTCAGGTCACTTTGAGCTGGTTGGATACAAGATGATTTTTATCTTCTCTCAATTTTGAATTGTGACTGGGTTTCTTAGCACCTCTGATGCTGCCACCAAAACCTGATCTGAAAACCCTGAAGCGGTCAAGGAACTTTCAAAATAATGAAACTGTTTCTGATTCCTTTCTCAGCTTGGTGAGCCCCAGGCTTTTCATAGGCCTGGGTTCTGGCAGATCTTGCTTTGGGCAGGAAGGACAGGGCATAGCCCTGCATGGGGTAAGGGAGCTCTATTAGTGATGTAGCCCAGGGTGTAGCACCCTGCTGCCTCTGGGAACATCTGACCCAGGCCTCTGCCTGTGTGTTAACCTCTGCCACAGATTCTTGGTCCTTTTACCATGAGGATGACTAGCTCACAAGAGCTGAGATTGCTTGAGATTTTAGAGAACTTAAGCAACCATTTTCAGAGAGGTGGTGGATGACTCAGGATTATCAGGGTATCTTCCTGAGTAGGAGAGGCTGCAGAATACTTCAGAACTAAATCTTTAAAGGGCATATTGGGAGCAGTTGTTAAAGCTCTGGTGCTCTGAGCCTCTGGTTAACGAGTCTTAGGTAAGACCTGGATATTGATTCCTTTAAAGTTTTTCCCATTATTGTAATACACAACCAGGGTTGAAAGTCTTGGGGAAGGTAACCACACAAATTACACTTGGATGGAGATTGGAGTTTGACAGTACAGGCAGAGAAGGGTGGATCGAAAACTCAGTTTGTTCTGAATTATTTTATGAGGACTTGAGAAAGGAAAGAGAGAGGACAGGCTTCTTTAAGCTGTGATATTCTTGGGCTGCATAGCCTAGTAGTTTCAAGGAAGAACTTCCTTCATAAGGTAAGAGCGAATTCCTTTAAGCATCCGATATAGATATAGCTATTAGCATGGTAGTTGGCAGGCGAGTAAATATGCTTACATCCAATCTGTATCTCTTCCCTCCTCAGGGCCGAGGTTGGGGGTTTTCAACTGAGAGAAATAGTGATACCTAATTACCATAACACAAACTCATAATCAAAAACTGCCTGGTAGGCAAATGACAACAAATGCTGAAACAACAACCAGCCTTGCAAATAATATCCTCATGAAGATAAAAACATTTATGCAGAAAAATAAAAAGAAAAAAGTAAACTATCTACAGTTCTGTTACCCAAAAATAACCTCTGCAAATCTTCTGGACAGCTCTTAATAGAAAATAATAATTTCACATAAATGGAACCCTACCTGATTATCTACCATTGTGTTGCAGATCTCTTGCCACATCAATAAAGATAGGCCTACATCAGTTTGAAATAGTATTTCATTATATGGATGAGCCATTTTTTAATCCGTCTTTGTCAGTGGACATTTAGGTCATTTCCAATTGAGAGCTATTAATAATGAGGAAAAGCATCCTGTACATGTGTTTTTGAGACGTATATCCTGCTGTGGTGATCTGCTGCTTTTATTACACGCTTGCCTACCTGGGAGTGGAGATGACAAAAGCCCATGCCCCCCCACCCCGCGCACACTGCTCATAGGTTTATTGTAATATCATTCATCTGCTACATGCTTTTGTGTCTTTTCACCCCCCTACTCCCACACACTCATACCGGGTGCTTTGGTTAGGTGTGGAGTACGGGATACTAATTTAGCCCCACCCTTTCTCATTATTAGGATATGCAGAGTGTAGATTGCTTCTGAAAGTCCCCAGCAATCAGCAGAGTAGCCTCTGGCTCTGCGTAGTTGGTGAGAAGCCATTCTGGGGCTGTGTCATTCCAGCTATTTTGCTAACATTGAAGTTCCAGCATGCATTCAGTTTTCTCAGTATAACAGAGTGTGTCCCTAACTTGCCTCATTTAAAAAAGTAATTCAGATTTTTTTGGTTCATTTCTCAACCAAATAAAGGCCTGCTGAGTACTGTACCTAGGGCCTGTCGCAGGAAGCACAGAAATGATTCAGTGCATGGTCCCTGAGCCAGTCTGTACTGTGATCCCCTTCTCCTTGGGCTCACAGTGCAGGCACGCTCTTCAACTTAATGTTGATGTAAAAGTGATACACAGTCAGTAGAAACTGTACTTCAGATTTTGAATTTCCATCTTTCCCTATGCTAGTGCTGCTCAGTAGAATACTGTCTAAATCCTGGGCAGTGACAGTGGCAGCAAGCTGCAACTCCCAGGCAACCAAGAGCAAACAGTCAGTATTCAGTGTTGCTAAGCTATGGTGTGCAGTAAACATTTAATGCATTTTTCTGCTTACAGTTTTTTTTCACTTTACAATGGGTCTATCTGGACATAACCTGCTCATACAGCTAGCTGTCCATGGAAGTTAGTCCCCTGAGCCTCCGTCAGGACTGTGGTATCAACTTTGTCATTACAGAGGCACTTTTAGGTGAGGGAAATGGTTTGTGAGCTCCTTCAGAGAAGACAAGTAGTTCTCGTAAAAATTTGAGGATGGTTAAGAGGCTATACCTCCACTGACAGCAAAATTATCTTAGGCAAATGCCTGCCTGTGTTTCTCTCTGCGTATGTGATCATTTTCTTGGCAAAAGAATAAAGGGGCCATGAACTTTGGTTCTATCATTTCAGGGTTCAGGCTGATAGAAATTCAGGACTGAGGTATGAGGAGAGGTTCTAGCATTATAGCTGGTACTTTTTGCTAGATTAATGGGGACTAGGAAATATTAGAGAAGATGAGCTAAAACATGAGCAAGTTGGAAGGAAAAGGCAGTGGAGTGGTTCCACTGACCACGGGGGTTTTATAGATCCATTCATTAAGGGAGTTTAAGTCCTTTTTGGTACTACTTTTAAAACCTTAGGGAAAATGTCGCACTTTCTTCCCATAAAAATGCACTTAAGTGCACAAGTGCAGAATTTTGAACACCATACCAAGCACTTTGCAGGTCCCCAACAAGGAACTCATAATCTGATCCAGCCCCTGGTTTTTGTGGGTAAAATTACTCATGTTTATAGAGGAGGATAACTATGGGGACCTAAAATCTTGCCATTGAATAGTTCCTAAAGAAGTGTTTTCTCTCTTTCAGCACTGGCTGGATCATTCTAAACCCATCAAAAAGCAGATGAAAAGTAAGTGAACAGAATTTGGTCTAGTCTTGTGTCAGAAAACTCCTTTGCCCAAGTCTTGAGGTCTTATGTTTTAGTAGAATGTGAAAGCATTTTTAAAGAAATCTAATTTTAAGTGGATAATTTTTCTGAAAGCTGGCCAAAGTTAAAGTTTAAAATTTAAGTAACAGTTTTTGGTAGATATTAAAAACCCACCTGTACTCTCATTTGAAGCTAGACACATTTGCCAATGAGGAATGACTAATGTAATATTCAGAAACATGACTTTATCCCTCCTGTACTCTCTTCCTAATGAATTACAAAGTAGATCCAGCAACGGGAAGATGGAGAGCTCTCCTGGGTAGTATGGCCCAGCTTACTCCTTCACAGGTTGGGTGGCATCATTTCTCTAATGATTTTTATATTTGGGTCATTAAAAAAATTTGTAGTTTCTTAAAGATACTTTAAAGTATCCTTATTTTATTTTTAGATGGCAGAACGCTTTGCTAATTATGTGCTGTTTTCCTTTAGCCCACTTTGTACTTTGTAAATATATATATATATATATATATATATATATATATATATATAAACTTGGACTATCTTGGCATCAGCGCTAAAGGACCAGCTCTTAGTAATTCATCTAGATTCTTCTCTGCCCATATGTGGTTACCAGTTAAATCTTCATAGTTAACATAAAAGTCCGTTTCAGTACTAGCTTTGCATGCCCAGTTGTGCCATCCAAAGGGAGTGGTAAATGTGCTACAGATTTAATGTGTTTTTCTTTTCATCCATTCTGTGATCTTCAACATTGGGGGAAAAACTTCTTCAACCTTCTGTCTACAAATGTGTAGTCGGACCTGCTTATGCTTTGCACTTTCGAGTTAAATACTATTCTTCAGAACCGAACAACCTTCGAGAAGAGTTTACAAGGTAGGATATAATGCCAATGATCCTGCCTGGTAGTGCTTGCATTGCCTAGATTTATGGGTCTTGGAAGTTGTGGGTTTGCCTCCTTTTCTGTTTGCTGTCTATAATTCTTATTAAGAATTATTAGTATTTTTCCTGGGTTTCTAAATTCTGAAGAAAATCTACCACTTTGCTTAATTTGATATTGTTCTTAGTTAATAAGCATTATATTCACATTTATTTTCTTGTCCCATTTCTATTTTCTTGGGCCCTTGGTGTTTTGATTGTTCTATGGTATTATATTTGGTCTCAGCTACAAAAAAGGGAAGCCAGATACTGAGAGGACGTTTTTCAATCTACAATTGCCATCTTAGTTTTTTAAGGAGCTGCAAAACATCTCCTCGTTACGGTAGAAAATACCAATCTTTGAACAAACTGTGCTAGTTAAAACAAAGTTGCAACAGCGAAGTTGTCTGAATCCTTTCTTGTTATCTTTGTTGTGTCTGCCTGTGTTTATCTCTTGGACCTCAGAAAGTGTCAAAGGAAAATAGCATTTTGTATATGCAGTTCCCCCGCAGCTCCTCTTCCATCAGTGAAATTCTTTTCCCAGCCTTTTCCCACTATTAATATCCTCATAGCTGCCTTGTCACTTTCTGTGCCTGATGGAGTCTGATGGTGACCTGCATACAGCTAGGCGGTCTGCAGTGGTGGCCACTAGTCTGAAAACAGTAACCTCAGTAACACTTTAGAGACTGACCATTGCCTTACTGGAAGGGCCTTCAGGGCTTTTTTGTTGTTGTCTGTTCTTTGTGTTTTGCTCTTTGTTTTCAAGACAGGGTCTCACTATGTGATTCAGGTTAGCCTTGAACTCTGTGTAGCCCAGGCTGGCCTCAAACTCATGGTGGTTCTTCTACCTCAGCCTCCCTAGCGCTGGGATAGCAAACATGTACTACCATATCCAGCCTTACAGGGCTTTTGTAGTTAGGTTTTTCTCCCAGGCATCAGAAGTTCGGGCTGTGTTGGTACTGTGTTCCCCTTGATGTGGATACACAAGTGAATATCCTGAATTTCAGAAGTGAAGTTAAATTATAGTTAAACACCTATTGGGAAACCAGTCATTCTGGAATGTACTAGAACCTACACTACCACCACCCTCGATTTCTGAGTCACCCATATTCCCGTCTATCCATCTCACAGAGAGCAGCTGCCTGCGTTGTTTCCTAGGTTCAAACAAATTAAATTACTCTAGTGTTCCTTTTCAGAGCTTCTTATGGAACATGCTGCTTCTAACTGTCACCAAAATCAGTGGTTTTTAAATCAAGTTGTATGAATCCAAAACACCCAGGAAGCTTTTGAACAAGTCAGATTCCTGGAGACCACTGTTGCATGTAGGATTCTGACTCTGTAGGTATGGAGTAGAGCGTGGGCAGCTTTGGTTTTCACAAAGCATTGTAAGTGGTACTGATGCCCACATCCTCCTGGTTTAAAACAAAAAACAAAATATTGAAACTAAGACATTTATTTCTACCTGTCTCATTGTGTTATTTGCTGTCTTCTTCCCCCATTTTCTGTTGCTTTTTAGCAAGTTGCAGCCCTAGTCTAGGATTTTTCAGCATGCGCATGCGTGAGTGACTGTGTGAGTGACTGCATGTGCGTGTGCGTGGTGTCGTCTGTGTGCCTGTTTTGTTAAGAGTATGTAAGTCTGCAGTTAGGCTGCATCAGGAAGGAAAGCCACAAGCTGTTGCTAACAGAGTCCAATCAGCTGCAACTGGTTAATGTGATTCTGGAATCTGCTGGCTGCAGGCCAAATGCAGTGGCTCCACCTTGCTGGTTTTATTAGACACGTTGCATGCCTATGTGCCAAGTTCCGTGTGCCTGGTGGGCTCACTTCTTGAGCACCAAGGGGTTACAGAAGGTGTCACTGGACTGCTCAAGTGTTCCATGTTGCATCCCGCAAGTATCTTGCAAACTCCCAACATACCCTTGCCTGCCCATCACAGCTCTAGGATGCCTTCCTGGAGGCCCATGAGGAAGGCTTCCACCTCAGTTCTTTTTTACTTTTGCCTCCGTTTTGACAGTGCAAAATCCCAGGCTGTACTTGGGGTGGGATTTATGATGGGAAGTTGAGGGTTGGAGGTGGTGGGAAGAGCTTTACCTTCTGTTGACTTTTGTATATATTTGTCAGGTACCTGTTTGTTTTACAACTCAGGCATGACATTCTTTCTGGAAAGTAAGTATGTTCTTGTTCTAAGTCTTAACCCAGGATATATCATAGTATATTTCAAAATTATTCACTATTTTAACTCTTTTACCCTTGTTCCCTTTTCAAAATTCAAAAAAGTGCGCCAGGCATTGTAAAGTGAGTCGAATACTTGTATCACTGTCATTATCATCCTGTTTCAAATGATTACTATACGGCTTGAAACATTCCTAAGAGCATTTAATACCTTAAGTGATGTGTATTTGGGAATAATTCTCTCCCTGATCACATCACTGCCCCATTCATAATGGCTTTTGTTGTACTTGCAAGCAAGATACGTTTTTAGTATGTATACACGTACAAGCATTTGGGCAGTCAAAAGTCTCATTCATCACCATCCACATTGGAGCAATGTAAAGAGGTTATGTTCCGACTGGAATAGAAAGAAGTGTAGACGTCTCATCTCATTTCCTCTTTCCCCTTTCAAAATGATTTTTAAATGGTAGGCTTCTGGCTACACACAACGAATATTGAGCATGAGAGGCGTTAGACCTGAAGGGGCTGATTTCGCATGCAATATTAATTTATTTCCAAGATAAGAGATTTCGGGAGTCATAGCCTTCACAGTTATCTCGTTTTTCAGCATAGGGATTGAATATTTTCAATTATATAAGAAGTTAAGGCTACCTTGAGTCTGAGAAGTAATATATCTGGTGTTACAAGAATACATTCTGATTTGGAATGTACTCTAAAGGAAATTTAAAAGTGTAATTTCTGAATTTGCAAACCCAATAGAACAGATGCTGTAAAATTTTCCGCAGGACATACTCAACAGAATAGGGAGATTGTACAGTGTATACATTTGCCTTATTCAGCCATGCAATACAGATCTTTGGTTGGCGTGTGTGTTATGAGTGTGCGTGTATTTTTCTCTCTCTCTCCATACTGTGCTCCTCATATAAAGGCCTTGTAATTGTAGAAATTGTCTTCAGTTTAGAAAAATATTAATGACTATACCTTACATTTGTACAGTACTTTGCAGTTTACATGCACTTCTAGTCGGTTTACTGTACAGTAGAGCAGAATAACATTCTAATCCCAGCACTGCCGGCTGTCAGCTGGATGACTGTAGAACAACGCTGAACGTTTGCTTCCTCATCTGTAAAGTGGGAGAGGTGGCACACAGGTCGCATCCATCCCGGGAGTTTACACCTGGATGCATGAACCAAATTGCATGATGTACATGAAAAGGCTTACGAAAACTATGAAGTGCTATACCAATGTACGTCATTATTATTTTTCTAACTAACTTTGAAATGTAGGTGTGAATGAGATCACAGGTTTGCAGTACCACTCTTCTACCCCTGTGCCTCAGTAGAATGCTCAGTACATCCAGCTGTCCTGGCAACATTAGATATGGTGTATTTCTATTTTTAACACTAAGACCTTGTTTTAAGAATGACTGAGGGCAGCTTGAAAAGCGCATGTACTAGGTGAAAACAAAGTAAAGTAAGTTTTAAAATAAAAATACAAAGGGGTCCTTTTCATTCTGTTTTCCAAACTTTCCCATCCTGGCCAAATTCAGTAAAGTTCCCTGCAGGATTGATAGACAGTATACTTAGATTGGGTTATTTTGCCATATGATGAGAACTTATTTGGGGAAATTTACAATGTGCCAGTTTTTGCATTCTTTACTGTAGACAGCAAAACTATAAATTAAGAATAAAAATCACTGCTTAGGTATCACTGCCTTTTGAAGAATTATTTTATTGCTATTTTGTATTTTTGAGTATATAATTTCATATATAAATTAATTTCTTTTTCAAGGTTGAAATGCCCCTATGAAACCGCTGTGGAATTAGCCGCTCTCTGTCTACAAGGTATATTCATCTTTTGTAGTCATTACTGTTTTAATGTTATTGCTTTTCCTTACAACAAATAACTATGTACCACACCAAGTCCAGTGCTCTACTTTGTCCCAGTGTGTAAATGAGCAGGACATGGTCTTTACCCGCAAGTGGCTTGCAGCTCGGTGAGGAAGTTCGAAGCAGAGCACAGTGTGTTCCTTCAGTAGCAGACACACAGGAAGCTTGGATGAGGCAGGGCTGTGAGGGGACGAGGGGAGGGAGCAGAATCAAGGGATGGAGGCATAAAGCCAGTGCTGAGAGGGGCTGGAGTACACAGCACTTTCCCAGAATGCATGAGCCCCTGGGTTCAGTCCCCAGCACTAGCGAGGAGGGATAGCAGCAGCTGAGAGGTATGTGAGGTTGAAGTTCAAGAAGCTGAGTAGGTGGTTGGCCTCAGACCCCAGGAACTTCATGTGGTCAACAGTGAGGTCTTTACAAGCTCCTGAGGAGGTAGGCTGGTCAGAGGTACATGTTAGAAAGGCCAGGCTGGCTGTATGGGGAGCAGGGGTTGAAGCAGGGCTAGGAACTGGAGCTGAGAACCAGAGAGAAGGTATAGCCGGCTGGAGATAATAAGAAACTGAACAGGCAGCTGGTTGTAAACACACGCCAGAAAACAGCCGTGGTAGTACAGGGAGGCAGACTCAGTGACGAGACTCAGGTGCTGAGGGAGGAGGCAGAGATGACTCAGGCTGCTTCTCCGGGTGGGTGGTGGCAACGTGAGCAATGAGCAACTCGAAGAGCTGAGCGCTAGTGGAGGAAATGGCCCATGTTAGGCCTCTGGGATGGGAGGTGCTGAAGCAGCAACAGCTCCTCCAGGGGCTGAAGAAGCTTATCTGAGGTTACTGTAGAAGCAGCGCTGTAGGTCACCATGGATGGGGAGCCTGATGACAGGGATTGTCAGTGTTGGCTGTTCCTCTGTAGGATGCACTACTGGACTGTAGTTTTACAGTGTGTAAGAAACACTTGCTGAAGTCTCCAGTGCTAATTAAGAGAATTCTAATGCGAAGCTGCACATACAGGATTTCATTAGCACATCAGACAGACATATGCTGTGAATTCATTTACCCGAGTGTTTGTTGGCTGCTATTGGGTTATGAATTGTGATATATCCATTCATAATTAGTATTTTTGAACACCGCGATAAGATTGGCTTCCTGCTTTCATATTTTATCAGTTTTTACAATTGATCTGAGATGTTTCTTCAAGTTACAAAATCAACATACACGTGATAGAATATCAGGAAACTAGCACAGTAATCAGGCAAGTGGAAGGAAATGTTCCTATGAGCTTTGAGTAGATTTTTAAGAAATGTAATTCTGTTCAGAGTTTATATACAAATTTTTGTATGTTTTTTTTAGCTTGGCATTTTTGGTAAATGTATTTTGTCATGTTTACACACATAAAAATAGTTTGTTTGGGTTTCTTTCTTGTTGTTTGTTTTTGGTTTTTGGAGACAGGGTCTAGCTATGTAATTCAGGCTAGCCTTGAACTTACCATGTAGCCTAGGCTGGCCTTGAACTTGCTGTGGTCCTCTTAGCTCCGCCTCTCCGGTGCTGGTATTACAGGTGTGCACCACCATGTCTTGCTTTTCATAAAGATATCTTTTAATGACTGTAAGGTATATTAGTGGATACTTGTATTCCTTAGTAACCCCTTAAATCCTACTTTCTAAGAGAGGCTTGGCCTACAGTAAATACTTAATAAGTACAGAATGAATTGAAGCAGTGAGGTTAAGAGGACTCTGAGGGACTTTGACTGAAGGGGGAGCCTGTCCCTATGGTCAGAAGGCATTGGTGGTAGAGGTGATGTAATGTCATCGATAGCCATCTGTGCTAACTATATTGCTAAGTGCTTCCTATCAATATTTCTCTGATGCAGCAGGCTTTATGGTGATTGCCATGGGGTATGCATGGCTTAGGAATATGGCAGTGGCCCCTCTACTCTAGCCAAGTATCCATTTCATCAGCATAGACAGTGAACTTCCTCACCCCTGGAGTTCCTAAACCCCAGGAGGCTGTACCTTTAGGCCGAGTAGCCCAGCAGGGGATGTCAGGGTGTTTATCGTTAATGAGATGAAAGCACTATGTCCTGTCTGGAAGCATTAATTTACTGGAGAGATTTTCTCCTAAGGCCATTGACATGTTATTGTAAGTTTGTATGCTAAGTTTGTATGCTGTCCTGGATGATTAGAATCTAAGGAACAGATGTCACCACATCTTCTACCCCTGGTAATGGAGTCAACCCAACACTTCCAAGTCCAGTTCTAGTTGAACCTTTTGTATCACCCAGAACAGAGGCAGACAAGAAAATAGTCAGTCACCTGCAAGCCTTTCTTGGGGACATTACCCACTTGAGCTGAGCCATAATATTAGTATAATTTAACTTCCAATCATTGTGTCAGTATGCAAACAGACTCTGAAGACTTAGACTCACACGGGGAAGCCCTTGTCACATCAGCCTGTGTCCCCTCCCCAACCCGCTTCCCAGGAAATGCTGTAGCCTGCTGCCTGCTGTCTGCTGTCTGCTCCAGCCCAGCTGAGCCGCCTGCCCTGGGCTCTGCGGGTAGGAGTAAAATGCGTTGTGTTTCCTCCTGTGCTTGAGCCTTGTGAAATATCTTGCCGCAGTTGTCCTTGAATTAATAGTGCCTCCTGAGTTGTGATACAGTGGCCCTGCATGGAGTCTGTGCTCTTAGTGGAATAAATTTATGGTAGATTGGAAAATTATTCTAACTAAAAGGAACAAAGAAGGAAAGAAGTCATTTGTTATGTGCCTGTGGTTTTGTTTCTTCCTTGCAACAATCCTGTTTGGCAGATAAGGGATCTAGAAAGCCAGAGTAGTTAAATGACTTGCCCAGGGTCACATGGCTAGTACATGGTGGGATTGGGAGTCAAGCTCTTCTCTGCCTGAGCCGTTTCTGTCATCCTCCACAGACTCCCTGGAGCTGAGGCCAAGATCCAGAGGTTGTGGAGCAGTGAAGTATCAGGTTCTCCAGCAGATTCTTGGAAGACAGGCACACTGCCTCAGACTGTTGCGCCAGGCTCCACTTAGGCCTGTTTTAGTGCAGTACGCATGGAGGAGAATGCTGGCCTGTTCCCAGCCTGTACACATCAGGGAGGCACTGTCTCCGTCTGGCTTCTCCCTCTGGTGTTTGGTGACATCAGTGGCACTGTTAGTCCTCTCCTGTCCAGGTGTAGGGTGCTATTGCCTCACTGTGGCCCATGGCTGGCCTTTCCAGGCACCTAGTTTCATGGTGAGCTCTTGGTCAGAGGTCTCGCCTTGGAGAACCAGCCCCAAGTTTTCAGAGCAAATACTATTTCCAGAGCAGAATCTCTATTTGTGCCCTTGCCCAAGGTCCCAAGCTACTGCTCACCCTTACCCTGGCTCCCACAGTGTTGGGGTGCAGGTGAGGGACTGTGGGTGGGGAGATATTTACAAGGTTCTGCTGTGTGCCAGACATTGTTCTCACCCAGTCCTCTTGTGGTCCCTTGGTATTACTACTTCTGCTGTGGACACAGGGACATTTTATACACTGCTACAACCAGCTGGAGCCCCAGTGCTGAAAGATGGACTGCGGGATTGTGATCAGAAGCCCAGGCTGGCTGAGTGTGGCATAATGGGGTGATGAAAAGGGTGCTGGGTACACAGTGCAAGGTGTCCCTGGACGCAGTTGGGCATATGGTCCACTGGTGGATTTGATGTGTGGAATAGAGGTTTCTCCTTATGTGTTTCCAGGCTTGACCACAGCAGTGTTTTCTAGGAACTTGCTAGAAATGCAGATTCTCAGCCTCCTTCCAGATCTATAGGGTCTGGGTGTGTGGCCCAGCAATGTGCTTCAGTGAGATCACCAGGTGATTCTGATGTATGCTGAAGGTCAAAAGCCACTGCTATAGATTAGCGCTTTTCTTTTTTTCTTTTTCTTTTTTCATTTTTTTATTTAAAAAAAAATAAAAGTACAAAAACATATTAACAAACAGACACCAATTAGCATAAAAAATAGTACAATCACAACTGATCTATAGACAAGGTGACATGGTCTCAACAGTGGTTATTGCTTTATCCATTGATATCTTCGAAGTGTAAATATATGAACCCATATACAGACATGCAAAATTGGTCAGACGATTAATCCTCTCAACAACAGAAAAACACAAAAACCAAACATCCAAAGACAGAAAACAAAACAGGCAAACAACAACAACAACAACAACAACAAAAACCACCAATAGTTGCTGCTTTGCATCTTGATATCTTCGAAGTGTGTGTTCAGGATAATACATACAGACATACAATATTGATCAAATAACCTGTCATCAATTATTCCTTAGCATTAAGTGATATAATACAATAGTAGAACCATGTTAGCCCTCCTGCATATATGTATATTCATATATACATACATACATTTCTGTCTCTTTCTTTTCTCCTTTCCCTTGTCCCATCTGTTCTTTGTTTTTTTTTTTTTTAAAGGAATGTTATTTTATTTTATTTTTATTTATTTATTTTTTTGTGGTACCGGGGATCGAACTCAGGACCTTGCACTTGCCAGGCAAGCGCTTATTCAACTGAGCTATATCCCCAGCCTGTTCTTTGTTTTTGAACAGATTTCCTTCATGTCTCTTAGTTTATATTCCCACGCTCAGGTTCTTACACCAGTGATACAATGCGTTGCCTGCACATGTATCGCTGATTTATTTCACTTATGAGTGTGGACTCCAGTTTTGACCACTTGCCTACAAAGTCCCCAAAACTGTCTTTCTTTATAGCTGAATAATATTCCATTATATAAAAATGCCACAATTTTTAAATCCAGTCTTCTGTGGATGGGCACTTGGGTTGCTTCCATATTTTAGCTATTACAAATTGTGCTGCTATAAACATGGGTGCACATATATCAGAGTGATATGATGTTTTCAGATCTTCTGGGAAAATACCCAGAAGAGGAATAGCTGGTTTGAATGGAACCTCTAGACCTAGTTTGCTGAGAAATCTCCAAACGGCTCTC